>JAEIIU010045463.1:0-11524 GCA_018874675.1 Drosophila baimaii | reverse complement strand
TGCTGGCTGCCCACTTTCGCTGAATTTTAGCTAGCCTAATTATCAAAAAAAAAAAAAGAAAAAAGAAAAAACCCAGAGGCCCGGCTGAAAATATCATAATCTTCGTGGGGGTTGTCGCCAGGCTAATGTAATCAGTAATTAAGAGGGGGCTGGCTCCAGCTTTCAGAGGGGAATCCATCCAACCGATACGCTTCTCGGAACCACATCCAATTAAATTCGAGTGTAGGCCGCGGGTCAACTATTTTAATGCATGTCAAAGGCCACACGGGTCGCGCCAATTATTTACATTAGCCTGGCATTTGTTCCAAGGAGTTGAGGTCGCAGCAGATATTCGCATTATTAGCCAAGTTTGATTGATGGCCTTTTGTTTGGCCCGTGCACGTGTGTGTGTGGGTGGGTGTGTGTGTGTGTGAGCCATTGAAGTTTAATGAACAACAATAAGCACACACCCTGCCCCACCAAGACCAATCCCAATCCCCTCATCAGGGCTTCCCTTAGTTAAATGTGACAAGGAAAATGGGTAAATACGAAATAGATTTTCCGTTCGTGTTTGTTCTGGCATTTTCCCCTTGCCTCTCCTTCCCCCCCCAACGCGTGTTGTAAACTGATTTTGGCTCAATATAATGTGACGTCCCTCACCGTTGATAAGGGTTCTTCCCTCACTCTCTCCTCTTGGCCTTCCCTTTGCCGGAGGCTGTCAAATGATAAGCAGCCGACAAGCTCAACAAAAGGGATATAGCTCGTATGTAGGTAGGATATATACGTATCTATATATATGTATATAGGTTGAGGAGATACCACATTGTTATCATTACAACACTTAGCCGGGTAGGGAAGCAACCTAGAAGGGAGAGGGGCAGGCAGGATCATCCATTTCGAGGGGGGACGACGACCATGCACGAATGCCTGTCCAATTAAAAATTCAAAAGCCTTTTTTCAGCCACTCACCAAATTGGTGAATTACGTGCCAAACCGAAAGCCAGAAGGTTCCCTCCTAGCTCAAACGGAAAGTATGATTTATTTATGGATCTATTTATGGGCACATGCCCTAGCCAAAAATATACATACATACATCAGACCCTCAACCGATATATCTAGAGCTATGTATATATACGCAGATATTGCCAATGGGCATTACTAATGCATATTTGTGGGCCTTGTGATTGAGTTATTATATGATAATGGCCGTGATTTCCAGTGCATACAAGTCATTGGAATATATTCCCTAAAAAAAGACATCAATTTCTATTTACAAAGCTTAATATATATTAGAAAAGGATAATCCAGATACTCCTTCATAACTCCGCTTTCGGGGGTATTAACCATCGATGATATGTAGTCCATGTCAAACTGCAAGGGTATACATATTTCGGGATGAGTTAACTTAAAGAGCCTGCAGGATAGGTTCCATTATTTCCACCTCAGCCTTCTTAATCAACCATTATGGCAGCCTCCCTACCTCTCCTCCTTGCGGCCATCTCCTCTTCCGCAAGCCGCACTCAATTTGGCACAAGTTCTTGGCCAAATATTTATACTTCATTTAGCAAATTCCCACTCGAAATTATCCAAGGGCCTTGTTACGAGGTGAATGTCCTTGTCTGCGTAGCCGCAGCCGCTTTGGCAGGACCTTACCGTCTTATTAGATGCAGGGGCTTATTAGTTAGATTGTTTATCGTTAGGCGGGTGGGGCGGCGGGCGGCAAATCGCATTGCGAAGGGCAGCAGGACAGCAGGACAGCGTAACTGGCGCCAGGGGACACGGGATCCTGGATTCAGGATTCAGGTAGGGCTACCCTACATCTACATATTCCGCCGACCGACACATATAGAAGAAATATACATATTTCGGTGTATATCTTTATAATAATTTGTTTGCCGGCAAAACTCTCCCCGGGGCGCATTTAACTAAACGCTGCCAAGGATGCTGGCAGGACCAAGGCGAAGGATTCGAGGTGGCCAGCAGCAGAAGCTCTCGCTCGTGCTCGTGGCAATTATAAATTGTTGAAAATAATTTCATTAAATATGTAAAAAGGCGACGTCGAATAGAAAAGTGTATTAAGGAACTGGCGGCGTCAGCGGCGGCATCAGCAGGAGGATCCTTTTCAACCGGCTGTAGGTGAGTGAGTGCCACCCCACCCCTACGCCCGCCTCCTACGTGCCAGCCATTAACTTTGACCCCCACCGCTTCCTGCTCCTGTGTCTATGGCTCTGACCTTCGACTTCCTCTGACTTCCTGTGGCCCCGAAAAAAATTTACCCACTGACAGTGCATATTGTGACGAACCGAAGAACAGGAGAGAATGGACCAGGACACTGCCAGATGAGTTGGGAGTTGAGGGAGCTGAGGGTTGGGGCAGAGCCAAGCGAACTAAGTAACTTATTAGCCCAGGGGAAGTCGGCTTTTTGGCACTTTCCCATTTGCGTTGCAAATTTTATGATTTCGTAAACTGAAATTTCATTTTCGTTTTGCAATTGTTCACTTTTACCCCGACACACACACAGTGGCGAGTGGAGAGTGGTCCTGCTGCAGTCCTTCTCCCTGCCCTCGTGTCCTTTCTGAGGGGCGGGGAGAATTTCCAGGAAATTACATTGCCAACTTTGTGCACCCCTGCTGCTGGCCATGGATACGAAAACAGAACTTCGAACAGCCAGAAGGTACTGCTAAGATATTGCCCATTATGCACTCGAAAAAATGTCAGCAATGCTGAGTAAGAATCAGCAATAAATTTGGGCGATTCATAGGGCTGGGAAAAAATCAATTTTCAGAGCATTGAATTTATTTAACCTTTAAAAAATCAATATAATCGATTTTGTATTTTTTTAAACTGCAAAGATAAACTCCTATTGATGTAATTTTTATATATAAACAAGTAAGAAGCTGCCATTTTTATAGGAATTTCCACCAATTTGTCTAAATCGACTCGGCTACTGATGCTGATCAAGAATATATGTACTAGATGGACTAGGATATGACTCCTTCTACTTGATACAGACATTTAGGATTGACATTAAATTATAATATAATGAGTATAAAAAGAAAACGAATCAATAAATAAAATTAGGATTCTTTAAAAATGAAGACCCAAATCCAAACCCGTTGATTATTGCCTCTATTCGCATGGTAAGAATTTTTCCTACCTTTTTTTTTGAGGTTAAAGACACATTGTTTCTCTTAAAACCTGATCAATGATTGGATAAAACCCAAAAAGAATCGATGTTAGAATCAATTTTTTTCAGCTATAGTAATTTATGGATTTCCTTGGACATTACCTGGATAGAAGCAATCAGGAACCAAAGCACCACAATTTGGAGTAGTTGTGTTTCTTCTTTAATATTCTTTCTGAGATCTTAGTGCTGTTGTGGATGATATTATGTTATGATGGAGCTCCAGCCTGTGGATGTTTCAAGGGTTTAGCTTGAGTACTGATTACTGAAGTTACCTCGACGATATTGGCTTCCTTAAAGTCAAAAGTACGGAGTACTTTGTGCTGATGCTCTGTGAAGAAAAATGAAATCGATTTGTTGTTTAATATAAAGGCATAAAAACCAACTAGTACAATTACTTAAACAAATCAACAAGCACAAACACACACACATATATATTTATACAACATATTCATACATTTGTGCGTGCCAAAAATGCAACAATAGCATTTAATGGAAAATTCAAACGAACGCAAATCATCACCCTTTCATACACAAACACACACAACACTCGCATTTCTCGCTGCGAGAAAACAATGTAAAATGCGAAACATTTTTCTCTATTTATGTTTCCTTAAATTGTGCAACGAATAATAGAGATTTCTCTTTGATTTCCTTTTTATTTTATATTTTTTATTGCAAAATATGCGGCAAAGAATATACATATGTGTATGTACATATGTATATTTCTGGGAATATTTCATGAACTTTAAGATAAATTTGAGGTCATTTAAAGGTTTTCCCCTGCCACTTAGCCGGCTCGTCGCACTCGCCTCCATTTCCGTTTCCGTTTCCATGTCCACCCCTTTTCTTTTGCAGGCGGGGGAGGCGGGCGGGCGAGCAAGCAGTTGCTCATTTATTTCTTTGCCTCGCCGCGTTGCGCTCGAAACTCATTACTCATACCACACGTGGGCCGGCAGGAAGCGAGCGAGGGGCGTGTCGTGTCGTGTCGCGCCGTGTCTTGTCGTGTGCATGTGCGTGCGTGAGTCACAAATTTGATTCACATGCGCTCCATTGAGTAGCAGGCACGCGCGCCCAGGACGACTTCTTGGGGACGACACTTGGCTCGTTTTAATGAAATAAAAGTAATGAGTCCTGCCAAATAAAACCCTCTGCAAATTAACTAAAAATCTTTTTAAATAGCCGATTACGGTAATGCCTGGCGACACATTTGCGGAGGATGTGCACAGGTGAGTGAGTCCTTGTAGAATACATATACATACATTCAAGTGCTAGGCTTTCTAGGTAAAAGAGTTGATTTTTTGTGTAGCTACATTAACAAATTATCTCTGGTTCTGTGTGGCAACTTGTACAGGAAGTGTGTGCCTGGGCTATTGGCTAGTTATGGTTGAGTTATAATTGAGTTATGATTGATGCCAGGATCGGCATCAGGATTGGGAGTGGGCTCTGAATCCCTGACCTGGGCCCCAGCCAGACAAAGCTACAAGCCAATGCAAAATCCTTACCTCAATGCCTGTTTCTACCTCTGCCTCTACTTGCTTTCTAACGCGGGCTGGCAACGCTGCAGTGTGACCCTTCACCAAGAGTTCGTGTTGCCACCTACATAGATCATTAGTCAGCATATTATTTAATTACATGTAATACAGTATGTTTGCGCAGCATTAAAGTGTAGCTAGCGTTCATATAATCTCTACTAAGCACCTGCCACCTGACGTGCTTTCCAGCATGACAGCCTAATCAATAGCTAACATAATAAGGCACCTGTGAATCGTGTAAATGAAGTTATTAGCTGAAAAATGCCCGCCGATGCGATTTTAATCGGGTTTTAATCGCCTCTAAATGAAAAAGCCGCCAGGCTGCGTGGGAGATCTGCTCTCTCTTCCGCTTCCTGATCGAAATCCATCCACGCTTCAGTTGGTAAAAGCAATGTGGGAATGCCACATTTTTTCATTTTCGATCTTTGGGCGAAAATGGAAACAGAAACAGCGGCATTTCAAAGGAAGCGAAATTAGGCGGCGAAAGATACAGTCAAAAAAAAAAAACTACTGCTAATAAAATCAGTTGCCATTGAAATTAATTTCCTAATAGTGGAGTATCACATTTAGTCTTAATTTCAAGAGGAAGAGCAAGAAATAAATAAAAATAATAATATGTAATATAAAATGTATTCGTTAAATAACGATCTATCGATAATGTATCAATATTTCAAGCGTAGACCGATATATAGGTACATAAATCGATATTTTTACGTTCCGATATATGCGAAATTCATCGATTTTCTGTTAGATATATCGAACTGTGTCAAAGAAGAGTCCAAACTTAGTTTAAACTATTATTTTTGATTAAAATATAATAAACAATAGGAAATATTGGTTTTTTCGATATTTTAAATATATATTCGGTAAAATGAGACAAGTAAATTAAATAACATTTTTGGGTATTTGTTTTATATTATAGATAGTATCGATATTTTAACGTTAAATGCTTTTTTTCTATATTTTAAAATTCGTTTTCACCGTAACATTTTCACATATTTGTTCAATTTGTACATGAATATCCAATTTTCCTGCCAATATACATACATCCCGGGCTCAAGCTCTATTTAAACTAAGTACTTAAGTATTTATTTAATTAATTTGTTGATTTAAGTATAGAAAACAGCAACGCTTTTCTCCGAGTGCTCAGATACTCTGGCACAGACACCGAAACAGAGGCACAACTAATTCATATAAAATATGAAAAATGTGCAAATTAGCTTAAATTCGTTCACGCACGAATGAAACGAGAGACTCTGCCGCGCGGCAGTGGCAGGGGGGCGGCTGTGGCAGGGCGGACGGACCACTTGGCATCGGGGAAATGATATAATTGCTGGGGCAGGAAACTTAACTGACTGAGTGAGTGACTCGACTCAACTCAACTCAACTCAACTCGACTTGGCTCGCACAGGAATTAAAAGGGGGGAAAACACGACGAAATGGGTGCGAGCGGGATGCAAAGTTGCCGCGCATGCTGCGAATGCCCCCAAAGTGTTGCACACTTGACTGCGTCGACTGATGGGAGCAGCAGCAGCAGCAGCAGCGGCAGGCTGGGAGTCGGATTCGGAGTGCGAGTGGGAGTGGTACTGGCGGATTCGGATGCGTTGGGATGGGATGGATGCGGTTGGTTTACACGGTTTGCCAAAGCAGCAACCCACCCGATTGCCAGCAGCATTTTCAGCATTTTCCATCCAGCAGCATCCAGCTCACAGCACCCATCGCCCACCGCCCACCAGCCCACCAGCCCAGTTTTTCCGCCTCTTTCTTTGTGGGCGTCAATTACCACCAGGCTCGGGTTGCGTTCCACTCCACTCCTCTCCTCGCCTCTCCTCTCGCCTTTAATTTCCATGTTGCTACCGTTGCCATTTTTTTTTTTGTTGTTGTTGTTTTGTTTTGGTGCCAGTCGCAGATAGAAACTAAAAGAGTTTCCTTGCCACTCCCCGCCCCCTTTGGCGTTCAATTTCCACCTTGGACTTGGGTTACTAGTCCGCAGTTTTTGGGGAGGGGAAATGGCGGAAAACTGAATCGAAATAAAAGCATAGAGCATCCCTATTTTGAATGGACTTCAAATATCCTTTCATCTATTTGTACAGTTCTGTTTTCTGATTTTTTGTTTTTTACGAAAGTAGCACCTAAAACTATTTCATCCAATTTTATTCAAAAGAGAACTTTGGATTTGTGAATATTATTTGTTTTTTTATAACCGAAATCTAGGTACAGGTAAAGAAAATATAAGGAATAAAATGCATGACGCTGGCTCTGGGCTCTCTCTCTCTCTCTCTCTCTTCAAAGAGAGAATGAGAGGCCGAGAGCGCTCTAGAACCAGCTTTTCCCAGAGAACGATTGTATGGCTGCACACATATTCTCAAGCATTATACATATATCTGCATTCTATATCATACACGCTTGCTAATTATATTTGTCGATTTCCACGCCCTCAAATTTATGCGGGAGCGAGAGAGCGCAAATTTCGCCGCTAGCTAAAAAACTGCGTACATGTGACGATTCACTTAAATGTGCGTTACGCATCTTTAAACTATTTTTTGTACAAAAGTATTTGAGTAAAATTTAATTAAATGCATGGAAGTTAGTAGGTAATAATATTGCAATTTTCTAGTCTCGCTCTAACTAGCTTTTGTCTTTGTGTTTTATAGTAAAGTATGTTATATATTTAAGCATTTGATTGGATTTTAATGCCTTAATCACTCACTAGGGTTGGTCCTGATCTTCTCGCATTCCTTTCCGCTGGCACAGTTGTCGCTATCTATGGTCCTGGTGATAGATAGGTAATGTGCAGTATGGAATTAGTCCCTCTACAGTTTTGGCAATCTATAAGATAAAGTAATAAATATTTCAGTAGTAATTTAAGCAATTAATCATCATAACATTGTGATAACAAAGTAACTAGCTACATAGACATTTGCCATTTAATTTAATCTAAAGCCTCCAGGTCAGAACTAAGCCCCAAGAAATTCTAGATATATGTTAATAGGGAAACCCCTGTGCGTAGGACAGACCCCCTTCGAATTTACTGGCCTGCCATTAGGCACTGTTCCAGTCGTAAATTATTCAAACTGGGGGACTATTCAGGGCTCCCATTAGATGGTAATTCCACTTGTGTTCCACACAACGGCTAACAAAAAGTTGCATGTACAATTGTGATTGCCGATTGAACGAATATTTATGCGGCACCACAACAATACTCAGATATGCATTCGGGAAAAAAAAGCGACCGTTGCTCACCAAAGGGGAGAGTGAGGTGAGGTCCAGTCCGGCTCGGTTCGGTTCGGTCCTTGGTACCTAAAACTCGTAATAAGCTTTACGGCTTATGGAGCTGGAGCTAGAGCTGGCGCTGGGACTGCAGAATGACCAACCCAAAGAAGGAGGCGATGGCAGCGAAGGAACCCAAACAGATGCAGCGATTACATGGCACCAATTGCAGGCACTCAGGGCGCAGCACTCGCTTACTTATTCATGGCATGGCTCCTATTCGAAGCTTGCCAATTGCCGTTATTCCAGGGGAAATGTTTCTACAGGATACTCGCGGAGTGCGGAGGGTATATAGTGTTTGCGACGCAACAGTTGAGCTGCTTTGCAGTCCTTACAAGGGTTTAAATATTACGCATGCAGCATGGCGTTATTGAGAGCTTGTCTGCTGCACATGCAGAGCTGGTCACACTGCGCCCGGGACAAAGAGGCTCAAGTTCCTGCGTGTAAAATCCAAATTTCAGTGGCATTGCTTTTGTAGAACTTTACGCATCGTTGAATACTTAAAAACATAATGGAAGCGGGAGCTGAAAGAGCCACTGCCTGCCCACCTAGGGTCTGTCTATATCTTGGGGTAATCCTGGGACTCTTAAACGATACAGAATAAGATGCGTAACGCTAGATTTCTTATTATTTTGTTCTAACATTTTTCAGGCGAGCCCTACCACTGGCTTCAGGCAATGCAAATGTATTCGCGTTACGCATCTTATTCTTTATAATCTTTGCTAAACAAAATAAAGGATGTGTATCTCTATTTAAAAGTTCTAAAATGTCAAGTTCATAAATTATGAACACTTTATGTATTAAATAAAAATATACAGAATTAAAATATATTAAATTCGACAATATATGTGTACACTTACATTGGAAATAATTAAATGAAAGCATTTGTTAAAGCCAAATCAGTTAGCGAATAATATACGATTGTGTACGTATTTGTTAACTGAATTTCTTTGGTTATTTATTCAGCCAGTACCGGGTATCTGTAAGTCGACCCTAGCTCTCCCTGTTTCTCCTGCAACCAAAGTCCAGAGTGTCCTGCATTTGGCCGGCGCTCCTCCTTGTCGTTCGCCGGATACGAACGCCGATAGCGGAAATTATACTATCTGCTAACTGGTTTCGTAATGTTTACTTGGCCCACACCGCTCTGTGCGGACTCCCTTCCTTGCCAGTGACCACTGCCTCGGAATGCATCCACAAAATATTCAGTGAACAAATCGACGCTCGGCCAGCAATTGCATTTAAATAGTTTTTCATTTGACTGAGCAATTTTCGTTGTTTCTGTTTCGGTTTGTGCCACTGCCACTGCCACTGCCACTTCCACTGCTGCTGCAGCAGCTCTTTTTAATATACTTTTTTTTTTTATCCAGGGCTCTTGGTCGAAGGGTTTGATGGGGGAGAACGAGGACTACAAGGACTACTGTTTATTAGGCAACCTTTCTGTGCATTTGGCAGTTTGTTAGCCCCGCCGGACTCCGGACTCTAATTCCAGAAAAGGCGAAGTGTCAGTGGCAGGTTTTTGGCTTTTTGCGTTTGGCGATTGCGATTGTGATTTATGCCAAGATAAATGTCATGTTTGTTGCTTTTGCCGGCCGTGTTTGTTTATTCATCTGTTCCTCCGTTTGTTGTGCGTTTTCTACGGTTGACTTTGGGCGCTTTTGCGAACGGTTGAATGCGTTTCCACAATGCCAATCCTGCTGCGAGCTAGGATCTGCCAGCCAGCCAGCCAGCCAGGTTTAGTGTATCAAAGGAGCCAGGCAGGCAGTCAGGCAGTCAGGTCCTTTGTCGGTCAGCATTCATAGCTCTGTCCTGATTAGACAATAATGTTTATACTCCACCGGTTGCCACTGCCACTGCTGCTGCTGCACAGAAATCTCCAGGTACCACATGTGTAGTACGTACATATGTATCTACACGCCTGCAGCTCGTGCCTGGCCTTGTCAATCTGCGAGATACTTTTTCGCAGTGACTGCTGCCACTCGCATGCATTATTATTATTATTATTTATATTATTGTTGTTGCTTCACATATGGTCTGAGCGACTTTGTTCTTCGAAAACAAAGTCAGACTGCGGATATTTGTCTGCTGCCGCCTTATCTATGCATGGCTGCCTACATTCAGAGAGTCACAGATACCAAAACTTGTAAAATATGTTAATCCATCCAGCCCAAACCGAAGCGGGGCGAGGCTCCTGCTCGGCCTCCCCTTTCTGCATTTGATTAAATTAGTTGTCAGCTTGTATTCACTTTGTTTTCATTTTCATTCTTCATAAACATTTCCCGCTGCCGCTGCCTGATTGTTTGTAGTGTGTATTCCCTTGTCCAATTAAACGCTTTTTTCCAGCCGCCCACAAAGCGGCAGCAGAAGCGCCAGCACCAGGACCAGGACCAGGACCATCGCCAGCCAACAACAAAAAGTTTTTTGATTAAAATTAAAGAAAGTTTCTGGCCCCGGCTCAAAAGTCAAGAGGATCAAGCGGGGGTCTGGGCTGGTGCCTGTTGGGTTGGAGGACTGACTAAGGGTTTGGAATAGGGGTGGTGGCGAGGGAGGAGAAGGAGCTGCCGCCTGCCAAAGGGGAGGAATGACAACAAGTGGCCAAGGACACAATGTATCCCGTGGAATGCATGATAAGCTGCGTAAGCAAAAAAGGAATCAAACGAATTACGGAATAACAATTTACAGGCAAGATTCCCTAACAAGACTACCCTAGCAAAAGAAGAAGTTTAACTGAGGCTTCGAATCGAGGTAAAAGATTCGTAGATCACTTTTAAAATACAAATTTAACCTTTAAATATTTTAAGTAGCATATTTTTATCATATATCATGAGAATATATATTATTCTCATCATCCAGGTAATGCAAATAATTATTATTTTGTGATTTATATTATAAATAATTATAATTAATATTACAAATAATTATTATTTTATAATATAAATCACAAAATAATAAACATTTAAGGAGATTTATATTTGTTATCAAATATAGTTAATATTTGATGTGCACTAAAATAAAACTTATGACCTCATGAGTCATTTTAATAAAAGAAATGTAACTAATGAAATAATCATTATATTAAGATAAAATATACATAAAACTCTACGATTTTTTCAGATTTTAGTTTTTTTTAAAGAATAAAACTCATAAAATAATTATTATTTGCAGACCTTGATATAATCATTTTTACTTTGATATTCATAGATATCAAATGGATTTTTAATTGAAAGCTTTGATAATATTTTTGTGGGTACTCTGGAAAGTGATTATACCAAAAATATAAAAATAATATATATATAATAATATATATAATAATAATAATATAATAATAATACATATATAATACTATAATTTATATAAGTAATTTTTAGGTGCCTACTACATAATAAACTATGTTTATTGAACAACAAAAGATACAGCTAATAAAACAGGCTTTTTTCTTATGTTGGCAACCCATTACTAATTATAGATAATTAAATAAACTTTATTAAAAAAAACTTTAAATTGAAATAAAAATATATCTTTACCTTTCACCCATCAAAAAAGGGTCACCTAAATATAA
>JAEIIU010045462.1:0-17065 GCA_018874675.1 Drosophila baimaii | reverse complement strand
AGCACTGCGACGGCCCCTTTAATCAAAACAAAATCATACCGATTAAACACCAAAATAAAAACAAAATAAATACAAAATAAAAACAAAATAAAAGCAAAATAAAAACAAAATAAAAGTAAAATGAAAATAGGATCGCCTTCTCACGTTCGCTCATCGACCGAAGGGATCTCCGGTCGATTTCCCGGGGGATACCTAGTGCGCTTACCAGTTTCTGGGACGCAACTGGAGGTCGTGAGCTGCTTGGTCTGGACCGACTGGGGAATCGCTCTGGCCACTCCCAGGTGAGTGGCAGTCAGACACTTTCCGTCCACTCCGAGGATCTCGGAGGGACACCCCAGGGACCAGACCCATCCCCCATATCCCTTCATACCTAGAGTGTCCAAAACTGCCACTTCATTCCCCACTGACATTAGTTACCTACATATATTGTACAATTAGAAACAGTACCTGTGAGCTTGGCCACATGAAGGTAGAAGATATCGAGGATGGCAAAGAAGCCGGGTTGGCCGTCGTCCAGGTGGAGATCATCGAATTTTTTAATTTGGATTTTGGACAAAAGCATCCAGATGCAGAAGCACTCAAGGTAGCCTCTTTGGCTGCCGAAGCAGTCGGGCATTGGGGCTTATTTAGCCAGTGTCTGTTCGTTTCAATACACTGTATTGTTGGGCCGACACGCACTTATTGTAATAGCCAAATGAGAGATTGATTTGACAGCCTATCTTATATAATGACGGTGACGAAGGCCCTCGTTGTAGTTCTTGATGATTTCTTTTGGCTCCAATTAGTTTATTGAGTTTGACTTAATTTGTATCACTTTTTACCGAATTTTTCGAAACACTTTTTTTTACTGACTTTCTTTAAAGGCCATTCTTGAATCACCTTTTTACCGACATTTTTTAAGCATTTTTTACGGATTTTTTTGAATCACTTTTTTATCGAACTTTTTCGAATCACTTTTTCATTTTCACTTTTTTTTTCACTTTTTTCACGTTTCAGTAGCTCCGCACTTTATATAATTTCAAAAAAACTAAAATTTTGGTCAAGGCTCGGGTGAACTTAGTTCAAAATTTGCTAGAACCAGTTGGGAATTGTAAGTTTCCTTTCGAACACGCCAGATTAGGCTGCAAATACGAATTCAGCTTAATACTTATATACATATAGATAGATCCACGCCAAATATCAGCTAAAATAGGCTATGGCTATGAACTGAAACAACCTTTACAACCATGGCTATTTTCTAATAATAATAAAACTAAAATTATGATTCCGCATAGCCAAAATATGAGTACAATTTAAAGGCGCTATCCCTAAAACTGTAGTTTATGCCATTTTCCCCATAGTTCATTGTTCCAAACAATGTGTATTTATTGTTTTACAAAAACGCTAGAGTTACTAAGATAAGTAATGACCATACATTTGACTGTGCTATATTCTTTAATACAATTTTATTGCAATCAAAATAAATAAATTCAGTTCTGAATCGTCATATTGTGTGTGTATCTATTGAAATTTCACAGAATTTGAACAACGACCAAAACATAACCTCACTTTTTGAAAGACAAAAGAAAGTACAAAAACTGCAAGTCACGGACTCCAACAGCAACAATGGTGGAACCACCAGACAGTAACAAAGCCACAACCCTGGCTCAACTGGGTTTTAGGCTAGAGAGAATAATGAAATATCGGCGCAAAATTCTTAAACATGGCACGCAAAACGATTCGGAAAAAAAAACAGACTTCAAAACTGTACGCAAAACTGTAATAACAATGCCACAAGCTGCGCCTCCTCTACGCATCTGCTACTGCACATCCGGCTCGTATACCTGCCGCCCCATCGTCCTCAAGAGTATCAACTACACAACACCCATCATCATCTTCAAATCGACACGTCAACAAGTATAGAGACATATACCCCAATCATTCTAATGTCCCTACTCCAAAACACATAAAAACCAGCTTTAAAGCCAAATCCTCGCAATACTTCCATCCTGCGGAACTCCACACCTGACCCCAAACTCCAAATCCTTGCAAAATCTTGTTGGGGATCCCGTGGGGAGCGTAGAAACTAAGTCACTACCTCCCCAACTACAAATCGTCCATTTAGACATCATTATAATAGTTTCATTAAACATAATGAACATTAATTTCGAAGAAAGAATAATAAATAAATAAATCGCATCGAATATAATTTCCGCGAGTATTCGGCTGTCATTATCTTTACATTAGTTTATTTGTTATTACTTATTTATTTATGTACATATATGTATCATATTCATTATTCAAGTATTTATTGGCAAACATGACAAATAATTTGCCGACAACAGTCGTGGCGAAAAACATTAGGTATAGTACCACGATATCCCTTCGCGTTTGAATAACACTGGGAAATGGTACTTTTTTATACAGAAAATATATTTAACGCGACTTAGTTAATTATTTATAAAAAAATATCATTTTATGAAGCTAATAATAATGCCAAAGGAAATTTTTTTATTTAATTTATTATATTAAGGTTCGTGTAGTGGCTGCATGGATTGCCTTTTTCGAGATCGAAAATATATAAGAAAAGAGGTTCCTATAATGACCGCATAGGTGGCGTGTTCGATAGTTTCTGGTCAATTCGCACGGTCTTTAAAATTTAAAAGCATGCTTCAAGGCGAAAATCGTGTGTATGTTTTTGAACCTTAGCAGGGTAATTTTGCCATACTTGCAACACAGTGAAGGAGCCTTCTCCGACCCCATAAAGTATATATTCTTGATCAGAATCACCAGCCGAGTCGATCCAGCCATGTCCGTCTGTCCGCCTGTCCGTCTATCGGTTTATATGCAAACTAGTCTCTTAGTTTTTGACCTATCGTGCTGAAACTTTCAGGATTGTCTTAGATCTTTTGCAAGCAGTATATATATGTCGGAACGGTTGGAATCGGACTACTATATCATATAGCTGCCATAGAAACGATCGGGAAAAATTGGCATATTTTCGCTATTTTTCAAGATATTTAAATGAAACTTTATTAGTGCTTTTATAATATGAAAACAGCCAGACCCTAGACCCTTTCATTGAAATCGGACCAATATATCATATAGCTGCCATAGGAAGGATCGGTCTAACTTCATATTTTACATATGAATTTTAAATTTTACATTCATTCTACACTATACATGTTTTTTTTTTAAATAATAAGAGCACTTTGGTAAAATTTTCATTAAAATCGGTCAACTATATCTGATAGCTACCATATAAATATACATATATGCGAAACAGGGTGTTTCGTATAATTTGTACTCTTAGTATCAAAATCTGGTTTAAGTTACGAAGTTATCTTTTCTTGTTTATGTTAGGTACGCCCTACATCTATTATCAAATCCCACAAAAGAAAATATTATTTAAATTAAAAATTTCACCAAAGAAGCTAATATCTTCTCTTCCATCTAAAAGTATTTTTGATGGGATAACCATTGTACAAAACATGTAAACAACACTTACCCCCTTACTTATAAATAAAACGTAATAAGTTTAAGTCCTTAAACATAGCATACGTTTAGTTCGTATGCAGTTTTTACAATGCATAGGAAGATATTTTAAGAAAATAAATAAATTCAGCTCTGAATTTCGTGGGGTTCGGCCCCATAAATCAGGGAGTACTGTACTTTTCCCTCGAACTGATTTAGCCCCAATTTTTAGGAGCACCATTCCACGCACTTACCCAAACTGAAAGAAAGTCGTAGGAAATAGAAAACATCAAGTAATATTGCTTTTGTGTATAAATGTAGTTTATTTTTGTTTGTTGCATTTCGCTTTTGTTTGTATTCGGTTGCGTGTTAAATATTAATAAATAAATTGCATTAAGTAGTATACGATTAGTGTTTGGTTTTAGAAGTTAGTTAGAGGCGCAGTAGCAGAGAGTTGGTATGTAGGTTCCTTGGTGTTATTTTTTATGTTAGCTGTGTACCAAGTAGCTTAGAAATGTATCCGTTAGTTTATTTTCCGGCCGTGTACTGTGTTCGTGTGAGTCTCTTTCTGTTTTTGTTTCGATTTGCAAAAATATTGCGCCTGCGCTTCCGAATGGCGATTAGAAGTTTTATATTTATTTATTAATGTATATATATTTATATTAATATTATTAACTTGCGTTTGTTGTTGTTACCTGCACTTGAAATATTTAAAATATCTTTTTTAGTCGTTTCGCTTTTTTTCTTTTAGATTAATAATAACATACATATTAGTTTAAATTATATATATATACTCTTCTTTGTTAGTTTTATCCTTTGTCGCTTGCTTGCTTTTTTTGTTTGTTCGCCTTCTATGTTATGCAAAAATAAGCTCTCTCCTCTCTCTTCTCGCTAGCGCTCTCTTTGTGTTCGGGCTCCTCCGTCGTCTCTCCTGGCTTAACAGAAACTAGAGAATGTTGTTGAAATTATTGTTCTTCGTATTACTTTTGCTGTTTTGCTTATTGTTTTCGCTTTAGATGCTTCGTATTTCATTATCGTACGAGTATATATGTGCAGATCTCTGGTACATACATACATACATACAATTATACAATTAGAATCGAAATTTCGCTTCGTTTCTGAGGCGTTTTAAATGCATTTTATTTTGTTAGTTGGTTTGTTTGTTTGTTTTGTTTGTTCTCTTTGCAGGCATGGCTTCGTTAGCTAAGGCTATACATTTATAAATATCGGTTTTCGTTAATCGGCATTTGCAATAATCCATCTATAATTTATTTATACAATAATAATAATGATAAAAAAAAGAACTCGTAACGAAATCTCAACTGATTGCATCTCTTAAGATTTAACTCTTTCTTTTTTGGCATAAGGTCTTTTGTTTTGTTTCTCTCGATGGAAATTATAAATGTAGTTAAAGAACTAAACAATTAACTGATTAATTAGTTTACATGACAAAATAATATCATTAGCATAAATAATAACTTGCAAGTAAATTCAATTGAATGCTTAAACTATTGTCTTACATGATTTTTGGATGCGAGGGGGATTTCGGGGGAATGGGGAATGGGGATGCTGGGGATTTTTGGAAACTCTTTTTGGGGCAACAATCTTTCGATTTTCGATTTGTGTTTTTTTTTACAATGTTTGCTCACGCACACTGGCACACTCGCACACATGATTAAAATTCAGTCTTTTTCATATACAGAGAATGGGGA
Source organism: Drosophila baimaii (assembly GCA_018874675.1). NCBI lineage: Eukaryota > Metazoa > Arthropoda > Insecta > Diptera > Drosophilidae > Drosophila > Drosophila baimaii. The sequence goes on along the minus strand of JAEIIU010045462.1, from coordinate 11,900 downwards.
ACAAGAAGAGGAAGGCAAAGCAACCAAGAACTACCAAAATGTTAGCTAATATTTGCCGAATAATACCATAGTTCTCATCGATTACTGAGCACTTGCAGGACTTTCAAAAATAACTCAACTCGCTTAGAGCTCTTCTTTAACTTAACAATTTCCTACCTAAAGCTGCTCGAGTTCGAAATTAAAACATTTGTAATCGATATCTTGCGCATACTTATCGCTCGATATTTAATGTCGCATCTAAATGAAGTTAATCGGCTTACAAATTGATCAACAGTCTATTCTCTACATGAATATCATATATATTTGATGAAATATAACGTTTCCATTGCAGTGTATATCGATTTCTGGGCAGTTTTACAAGTTTACGTTCTCAATTAATCGATTCATTAATCGAGCAATCAACCTCAAAGGTCTAAATCGATTCTAAACAAGTTGTTAATCTACTCAAAGGCTGATGAAACTCGAAATTAACTTTAATCTCATGTAAAGGCTTGCATTTTTAGCCAATATTTATGAACATTCCTTCGATAAGATCAAGTTGAGTTGGAAAAAGTTGCATGTTAAGGGACAAAAAAACACATTTTGCTAAGAGAGCTTGAATAAAGCGATTGAATCGATCCAAGCAAGTCCTCAACGCGCAAGTCGGCGCCTCTAGTTCCTGGTAATTGGTCTAATTCATCATTGAATGGAACACTTGACGTTCAGAGAGTTGCTATGGCTTCCGGCTTTGCAGTGTGCTTCGTTTGCAGCGTAGAAGTGCGGCTTGGTGTGTGAGCAGATACATATATATATTATGTATAATTATATATAGATGGGCGTTTCCTGTCCGGTGAGCAAACGAAACATAGACGTGGGCATCGTCTTCATCAGGATCTGCAAGACAAGTACATCATTAATCTGTGGCAATATGGGCCTGCGAATCGTCTTGGCAGTACCTCGCCCACCGAGGATGACAACAGCTTGACAATGGTATCGTGTGGAACGGCCACAACGCTTTGATTGTTAATCTCAATGATGCGGTGGCCGACGCGAACGCCGCCCCTCTCGGCAATTCCTCCGCGCAAAAGGCTGCAGATCTACAAGACACAATGGAGGAAAATATTGATGGAACCAACTGAAGATCCTGAGGGTACTTACCACGCCATTCTGGACGCTAAATCCCAGCTGGAACAGCGCCTTGGGACGCAGTATCTTAACCTCGACAACGGGCGGACAGGGCACAACGGTGAACTTGACGGCAGTTTGGTTCTTGGCATTGCGAATGTAGCTCTGGCAGGTGGACAGGGGCAAGCCCACCAGACTCATGCCATTGATGGCGATCAGCTGGTCGCCGATATTTAGCTGACCACACCGGGCAGCCGCTCCGGTGGACATTAGATTGGCTATCACCACTGTGGGCAGCATGGAGCCCCAGCCGCTCTCGACGATCACCACGCCAAGGATCTCGCCCTTGGCCTTGGGCACTACCACCTCCTTTTGCAGCTCCTTCTTGGCGAAGATCTCCAGTTCGTCACCGAATATCTCTTGGCTGTTGAGCACCTCCTGGTAGTCCATCTCCTTGGCCAAGCTCTCGTTCTCAATGCCATTGGCCTTGAGGAACTCCATGTAGGCTACCTGATAAAGTAAATTTGGGTTATTCTTATATCATTTAGTCGATGTGTAAATGAAAGATCAAATATTTTTTGTGCTGCACCCAGCGCTGGATCCAGGCTCTACTGCCAGAGAGAGCGCACTGTACTGTATGTGTGTACACGCATTCTATATCGGTACGCACACATGCAAGCGCGCTCTATTTTTAGATTTTTAAGCTCTCTCTTTTGTGAGAACGGAGAGAACGCGATTTTGGTCAGAAACAGAAAAAATTGCTTGCATCGATCATTAGCTTTTAAGCCGTCTGTGTAGAAGAATTTGTGGTTATGGAGGAAGTTGTTTATATATAATTTTGGGGAAGTGGAGGTTTTGAAATAGAGACGTGTTTATTGCTTTTGGGATAACACGTAGTGCTGGTTCTTATTAGAAAGTCTTGGAAGGACTTTAGGTGGTTAGTTGTGGAAGGGGCCTCCTCTTCCCGTGGATGGGCAAACAATAAACGATTTTTTAAATTAGGATAAAGTTGACTATTTGTAATAGAAAGTTCAGGTTGCAGTTGCAGAGGTGTTTTATTGCATTAAGGGGTCTGGAGAGAAATGTGTTTAGAAGGTTCTAGCTCCTGTTAAAGCGATGGTTTATGGTATGACCTATGATGTGTATGTGATCGGTATTTGGGATATTGATAGAGCCTGCTTCTATGTTGGATTTGCAACTACTTTTACTACATATGTACAGTAGGTGTAATTTGTTCAAAGATAGTGAGTATGGAGATTACAAGCACAATTCCTCGATTTGTTGGAAGAGACCTTCATGGGGTTTTCTGCGAATGTGTTACATTCTATTCCTTTCTATTTACAGTGCTGCAACCCCCTAACCAACTCTGATTTCTAGGAGCTTACCTGAAAGGCCTGTCCAATGGACTGAGCGATAAATTGCGCCTCATCGCTCTCGAAGACGTGACAGATCATCTTGGGCGTGCGATTATTGTGCTTGCTGTGCTGTTGCTCTTTTGGCGGCGACTCGTCCTCGCCAATCCCCAATCCAGTGCCCGTTGGACTTGGCACCACATCACCGGTCGCCGGGCTGGTGACCACCGTGGGATCCGTCGTCACACTATTGGGCACGAATCTACGGCGCGCCATCAGTACCACCAGATCACCGATATCGGCTATATAGGATATGGTGCGCAGAGCGTGATCCATCATGATCTCCTTGAGGTCTGTGTTTAGCACCATTATCTTCTCGGTTGATATGAACAGGTCCACCTCGGTACTCGGCTGGCTTTCGCCTTCGGGAGCCTGGTTAGGGTTAGGAAATAGAATTGGATAAATTATACAGAAGGAAGTTCTCCAAAGATATCTAGTTCTGAAGGGGGACTAACACAACGATCGAACCGATCTCTTACCAAAGCCTATAGAGAGGAATGCGCAGCAGCAGGGAACGAGAAAAGCGAACGAGAAATATTTTTAGACAGAAACACATAGAGCATAGCCTAACGGGGTTTTGGAGGGACTTGTGACTTGACTTGTGTGTGTGTGTCTGTGTGCGTGTGGGGATGTGGGGATTATTATTATGCACTCACCTTGATCCTGGACACGGCCTCCTCGGCCTGCATCATCCTGGTTGACTTTGTCGGCTGGCCCTCGCACACCAGTTGTGTAGATCCCAGATATCTGGCTCGGAACAGCACGCCCTCAATGAGAACTTTTGGTTCCAAGAGACCTGCATGGACGGGGATCGGAACCACTATTAGTTATGGGATATATTTCGATCTCTTTTCGAGGTTTGGATAGAACTTGAAGGTGGAAACAAAGCTCGCTCTAAGCACGGGCGCAGTTACTGCTTGCCTTGACGCTAGAACTCCCAACGGGGTCTTACCAAAGACGCTTTTTTTTACTAAGATGTTGCACGCCGTAGGATTTGATTGCACACTAATTTCTCGTGCTGGACCCAGCGCTGGGTCCGGGCTCACTTGCCAGAGAGAGAGAAAGAGCGCGCTCTAGAGTTGTTCGCTCTCCTATGGGTATTCTCACGCACACTATATCTATACGCACACATGCAAGCTCATTCTATTTTTAGATTTTTACGCTCTCAACTTTGTGAGAGCGGAGAGAATGCAATTTTTTACTAAAACAGAAAAACTGCTTAAATATGGCAATCATACAATACATGGCCGTTACTCATCTTAGTAGTTCTAGCGTCTTTAGGCCAACTCTAGTCGCAACCCAGCAGTAACACCGCCGAATGTTGAGGTCACCGAAGATTTGGCTAGAGGATTGGACTTACATGGCATCACAATACAAAATGTTTACAAATTGCGCAGCATGAAGTGTGAAAATAGGTTACGAGATATCAGAAAACCGTAACGCAAGCCGGAAACCAAAATCCGGGGGCGTTACGCGACCGGAATGCCATTCACTCACCTTCCTTGTTGCGCGACTTGGCCTTCTTGTCGGAGTTGGCCGAATCCTTGAGCGATTTGATGGAACCCGTGGGACTCTTGCTATACTGCTGCAGCTTTTCCGGCGAACCGATGGTTAAATCCGCCGCCGAGGTGCCCACAATCTGGCAGATGTCCGGCGAATTGGGCGTCAGCGAGGTGCCGATGCCCTGGCGGATGGTGGACGTGGAATAGGTGTGCGGCTTGAGATTGCACATGGGATTTGGATTCGGGTTGGGGTTATTGTTGTCCAAGGCGCCATTATTGAGGTGTCCATTGCTGGCGGTGGCGGTGATCTCAGTGCCCTCGTTGGCATTGCTATCCGCCGCTAGGGGCTGTGGGTGTGAATAACATTTAATTAATAAACCAGCTGAACCGCGGCGGAGTATGTATGTGAACTCCCCACCTGATCGGCAAAGAAGTCCGGCTGCTGCTGACCCAACAGCCGATCTGTCTCCAGATCCGTGTCCGGCTCCTCCTCTGCTAGGGCAGCGACCGGAGCCGCACCCTTGCGCGGCACCCACACCGGAGAATCGGGATCTGCGGGCAGAACCTCATCGCAAAACTTGAGCTTCTCCGGCTGCGTTTTGGCGCGCTGCAACGCCGAACGTATCTCCTTCATGGCCTCCTGGATTTCCTGCATAGGTTGTTGCGGCTGTGACACGGCTGGGGTCACGGATTCCGCAGCAGATTTCTCCACAACCGCTGATCCAGACTCTCCTCCGCCCAAAGCCGCTGCATATACCGCACCGTAGTGACTGTCCAGCGGGTTCTCGTTATCTGAGGGAACCACAGACTCACTCGCATCCGCAATCTCGATTTGAGGCGCCGGCAACGGCGGCGGGGCCGGCGGCATGGGCATGGGCAGCGATGCGAAATCACTTATCAGCGCCGACTGGGAGGCATCTGTGGTCAAAGTGGCCATGCTGGCACTCATCGCATTGTACTCGTTCTCCAATCGCTCCCCGTTCCCGTTGTGCTCGTGCACCACCGGCTGGGAATGGGAATGGGAATGCGACTGGGACTCCGAATGCTGCTTGTCACAGACCACGGACACATTGTTCTCGGTATCGGAGGCGTGACCGCTACTCAGGCCATCCTCCAGCACCGGCATGCTGGTGTACAGCTTGCCATAGTCCGTGGGACAGTTGATGTCGTTGGACAGACTGTCCAGATCGCCGCAGTTCGAGTCATAGTCCGTGGTCTCCGGCGACAGGGTGAAGTTGCGGGAGTGGCGTCGCAGATTGGCCTCCAGTTCCGTGTCGGCCAGATCGCCGCTGCTGCGGCTATTCGAATCGATATACAGCTCAATGTCGTTGTGCTGCTCCTGGTAGGGATGTTGGATCGAGGGATTCTGGTCACTGGCCTGCGGAAGTGGCAAGTTGTAGGGATTCTATGGATTCTATGACGACGACAACTCACTGTGGGCTTCTTGGCGGGCGATCGATGCACCAGGTACAGCTCATCGTCCTTGGGAATCCGCGCCAGACGCTGTCCAATATACGCCCGCTCCAGGGGAGTGGCCGGGTGGTACTCCTCCTGTTGCTGTAAACAAATGGCATTGGGTATGGGGGGGATTCAACCCAGTTAGGGGCACCCACTGCTTACCGAACTGGCCACATCGTCGCCACTTTCCGTGGTGTAGTCCGTAAAGCGCTTCTCGTCCTCCGGATTGGCCTTGAAGAACTCCTCCAGCACCTTTCGCGTCTCCGAGAACTCGTACAGGTAATCGAAAGTCGGTGTCTTCTCGTCCCGCACCGTCCGCGATCCTCCTCGCTCCTCCTCGTGGTCGATCAGGTCGATCAGGTTGCCCACGGATGCCTTGGCGGACACCGAATTGGCAGCAGTGTGATTGCTGCTGCTGGTTGTGGGCGACACACGCTGAGGGAATCCAGGCGGACGTTTCCGTAGGGGTACACCTCCTCCACCTCCATTGCCGCTGCCTGGCTGATGGCCGCCAAAGCGACGCGGCGATCCCTCGTACTCGGCTATCGGCAGCTGGCCAATCATCTTGGTCACCTTGAGCACATCCTCGTTGCTGCCCAGCGGACGCTGGCCACTCGAGGCCTTGTTCATCCAATTGGTATCGATATCATCGAAGACCACAATCTCGCCATCCCTCAGGCACTGTCCGTCCGCCTTGCCCACATCCGTTGGCGAGCCGGGACTGGCCAATCCCTGAAAGTTGATGGTCGTGCATGTAATTCTCTTCCTTTTTTGCTTCCTTTCTGATCGGACTCACCTGAGGCAGGGCATCCCTTGACTCAAACTGGCTGCCCGGACTTCTGCCCAATCGAATCTGATGCAAGTGCGGCCGCTGGTAGTAGTAGCTGCCCGAGTCCCGGCCCGAAGTCAGCCCGTAGCCGGTTGGCACCTGCCCACCCACGGACGGAGATTGGCCCTGCATGGGAACGTAGGGCAGCTCGGCATTTAGATCCGGTGAGTTGAGTACGGTGCTGGCGGGTGTAACATTGGGACTGCGGGTTCGCATCTCCCACACATATCGCTCCAGCGGCTGCTGCTGCTGTTGCTGTTGCTGTTGCTGTCCTGGATGTTGGGTCTGCTGCTGGCCAAAGTTTTGAATCTGCGGATTGGCCATGGACTCGTTGCTGCTGTCGCTACAGGAGTTGGAGTTCATGACTGGCTAACTGGGTTGTACTCGGGAGCTGCGAGAACAGAGGGACTGGCTTCGTCTGCAGGTATTATAATGCTTCGATCGCTGCTGCTGCTGCTGCTGCGATGGCTGCTGACATGCCCTCACCTGGGGGCCACTGCCTGAGGGGGGGAGAGAAAGAAATAGAGGGTTAATAAGGGGATGATCTAATGGAAGCCATGGTGAATCATTGTAACTGGCTAGGAGGGGCAGTGTTTGGAAGTTAAGGCAAGGGAGAGCACTCTCTCACTTTTAATTAAGATTCTAAGCTGGAAATCCTAATTGCAGCTTACTATTTGCCTGCTTAACCACAGATTTCTTAATTTATTAAGTTAAAAATTAAGGAATTTAAAAATTTAAAATTTAAATTTAAAGGTAAACTAATACTGGACTTATGGTATCCGCTCAGGATGGGGTACTTGGGGCTTGATTTCAACCTCAAAACCTATCAGATTCTTTTACTTATGCCAAACTTGGATGTTTGATTATAAAACAATGACGGATTCCCTGCTCTCTTTGGCGGAAAGCCTTTCAAAAATGCAACTTTAACTACGTAAGCGACTGCTTGTGATGATGTCAATGATGTGGATGATGTGGATGATGATGATGCTGCTGCTGATGAGTCTGTGCCAGTGCTCTTTATCTCCCATTGTTGTTGTTGCCCAAAAAGCTCAAGTGCTTGCTGCAGTTGCTCCGCCCGCAGCTGCTTCAGGAAATCAATGCGGGCAATTAACCCACTCTTGCCAGGGCACCTGGGGGACACACAACACTGCACACACACACACACGCACACACACACACACACACACACTACAAGAACACACGTGTGTATTATATGGATATGTGGCGCGCGTCCATGTGTGTGGCTGCGCACGTAAACTTGGCCTCCAAAAGTCCTCTCGCGCAGGCAAAACAAAACGCAGGAAGCTGCTGCGGCTGCTGCTGCTGCTGCTGCTGCACTTCCAGACAAAACAACAAACACCCACGCCCGGTGGGGTGGGGTGGGGTGTGTGTGTGTGTGGTAGGTGTTGCAGCCTTTGTTGTCGCCGACTCTGTTGTGGCAATAAGCGCTGTAAGCACCAGGCGTGGGAAAAACACAGAACTCCTCCTTTACTGTGTGTGTGTGAGTGTGTTTGTGTGTGTGTGTCTATATACGTGCGTATTGTTAAAAATCAATAGATTTGCCGTTGTTTTTTTTTTCGCAGCTCCCTTTTACACGGGGGGCGAGAGGGGGGTAGGCAGCGAACAACAACACACGCGAAAGAGCAACGGGAAGAAAACACCGCGACAGCAGTAGCCAGCGCCTGCGGCGGCAGCACACACACGAGCAGGGGGGGTGGCAGCAACAACAACAACGCAGAAAAATAGCAATCCAAATCAACACCTGTCGCGATTTTTTTATTTTTGAAACATTTACCATTTAATTCATATTACACCTCTTCGAATGTGTTTTATTTTTATTTCCCCCTTTTTACTATCGATATCGAGTTTCGGTTATAGCGAGGAGGCCAGGCCGATAGACCTACGTCATCGATAGTCTGGCAATATCGAACGCAATTGTGAGCCATTTCAAGAGTATGGTCACACTCAACAATTGACTGAAAGTTTTTACTTTTCAAAATTTCAAATGTTGAAAACACATATTTGTTTAGAAACCAATTTAATTCATTCATTGGCCAATTAAAGGCTAATATAACACTTAAGTTAGCAAAGTTTTTTGCCATGAAAAAGGCTAATTAAGCCCACTGTGTGACACCTTTTTGGGGAAAATGTTTCGTTTTGGAATGTTATATTATTTATTTATTAACTTACTAAATAAAAACGATTAGTAATCATGTGTTTGGCGCCTTATATCATTACGGGGGGGCAGTAAAAATTAAATAGCAGGGAGTATAAAATTGATAAACAAAAAATAGAAAGGCGGAATTATAACTACAGATATGGATTTATTGCTGTGTGTCACCACCAAGCAGAGAGCTGCCATCATCCAGGCCAGCGACCCACTCGCAGATCCGCTTAAAGAACTCCGCATCCACGTGCTCAATGATCCGCACATTCTCCGGATGCTTTTCCCGCTCCCGCAGGTGATCGAGCACCATCTGGCCACGGGTGTGGGTGCCCCGGAGATCGACGGTCGCATGCCAGGTACTGTGCTTGCGGATGAACCGATCCTCGAAGAGCCACACGGCCACCACAAGAGCATCGCAGGGATTCCACGTCTCGATCCCGTACAGCTCGATCATGGGCAGCCACTGAGCGGCCTCCACTTGGTTGAGCATCGTGATGGCCGGATGATTGGCCTCCTTGGCCCTGGCTGCGAACTCCTTCAGGCGCCAGTTCTGCAAAGGGAGGAGGAGTATTTTCCATCAGAAAAAATAGAAAAGATTAAGGCATATACTCACTATAGAAATATTGAATCTCTCAGCTGTGCAGGGCTCCCAGGGTAGGACGGTGATGGGACAACGGCTCCGCAGCAGTACGGTGTGCGCGGCCTCTGGATCTGAGTGAAAATTAAACTCAGCAGCCCGCGAGGAGTTGCCCACACCCTGGTAGTTCCCGCCCATGATGTAAATATCCCTGAAGTTCTCCCCAAACTCCTCGCCATACATGGTATAGCCCAGAGCCAGATTAGTGAGAGGACCCACGGCAAAAACTGTGATCTGTTTGGGTCGCGCACGACACAGATCATAGATGGCGGTCACAGCGTGCTCTGGCCGCACAAAGCTATCCAACGGATCGCAGGCATCGCCGAGACAATCCCCGAAACCATCAAGGCCATGAAAGTATTTCTTATCGTCCTCGCTCCAGGGAATGAGTGAATCAACAGCGCCCAGATATATGGGAACCTGCGACCGGGGAGGCACATTAAATTAGTTAAGTTAAATTAGTTTAATTAAGTTAGTTTAGTTTTAATTAAGATAGGAAGGGAAAGTACAGTTCAGGGAATCGGTGAAAGGGTAACCTAATGGTTGTAGCCCTTAATAAGTCGCTCTGTAAAGCCCTCAACTGAGTATAATCTCTGATTTAGTAATTATAGATTATCAGTCACATGGATGCCACTTCATCCAAAGAGATGATAAGTGCAATTGGAGTTGTCTATCAACTAAGGTGACTTGGAGCTACGAGCTCACATATAAATCCCATATGCAGACGGTGCTCGAGGATTGGAACTGGACCGGAGGCTCTGGATGTCGCTCTGAAGGTGTATATCGAGCTCTCCCCTATCCGCATAGTGGGGAGTAAGCTAATGGAAGAGGTTTTGACTGGACACTGCGACAATATCGACTTCGAGGACTTCCTAAAGCCTACCAAAGGCAGCAAGCAGGACTCGGAGAAGCCCGCTGAATGGGCCACCCTTAGAGCATTAAGCTTGGAGATGAGTTTGGAATCAAACAAGGAGGCTGCATTCCTCTGCACTTCTCGGGGATTCCATACTCTCTTCAGTTGGAATAAGGGGATCATTTGCCAAAAATATATGTATATCTTGGAGAATTTCTTGAAGAAATATCTTGGAGAATATCTTGGAGAATATCTTGAAGAATATCTTGGAGAATAACTTGGTGAATATTTTGGGAAAAATATCTTGGAGAATATCTTGAAGAAATATCTAGGAGAATATCTTGAAAAATATCTTGGCAGAAATATCTTGCAGAATATCTTGGAGTTCCTGCATTAATTAAAGAATTTCTATTACCCAACCTACACTGCAGCTTTTCCCTAATTAAAAAAAAAAAAAAAAAACTCATTAAGCCTACACTTGCATTCGTAATGTTCTCAAAAAATAAACCACCTTTCAAGTAATTAACTTTTGTTAGCATTTACAAAAAAAAAACCTTTGAACTTTGGCAGCCCCTCTCAGGTTATCATAATATTTTCCTCCAGTTCATGCTTGAATTAATATACAAATATGTTTACACGAAACAAACAGCGATTGATTATTATTATTCAATGGATATTATTTATTTATATTTACGTCTGTGCGTTTGGAGGCCTCCAGTATCCGTCTCATGTTCCGCGCCGCATTCTCCCGGCTGGTATTGCCGCATCCCATTGTGGTTACCGCCAACAGATGGATGCCATGGCTCTCAGCCGCATGTAGCAGCAGGAGCAGCGCCCAGGCATCGTCGCTGCCACCGTCACAGTCCAGGATGGCGTATCTGGTGGGTTCATTTCCGCCGCCGCCGCCGTTTGTCGCTGTGCGTCCGTCTGCCATCGCCGGCAATTGGTGAATGTGTGAAGTGCGCTGGGCCGGCCATCGGTTCTACTCGGCTCTCGGGCCGTATCATGGAATTTCACAACACCTCTCCAGCCCTGCGTTCCGTTTCCTTCTCCATGCTGTGCTGTATTCCCGAACACCGTCGTCCGTCCGTCCGTGCCCACATGTGTGGCGTGGGGTGTACGGTGTACGGCGATATGTCGCCGCCATGTGTGCAATGCATATCTGCGCTGTATTTCATGTGTTAAGTGAATCAGCTGCGACGTGCCGGTCAGGGAGCGGGAGCGGGACAAGCGGAGATGGGAGATGTGTGTGTGGGATTCGGCGGGAATTGGTGGTGTGTGCGCGCTCTCGGGTGGGTCGGCAAGCAAATACCCTTATCTGTGCGGGAATTCCGATAGCCCCGACTGCAGCATGACGACTCAAATCAATCCGTAAGTAAACCTCAATCGTTAATTTTGAAAATATTCTACGAACATGAAGAGGTTTACCCTCTTCTGATCCCTGTGACGCCTTAGTGCTTGATCCTGCCTGAATGTCCTTAAAATATAGGGGTGTTTAAAGGTATTGACACAAATTTTAGGTTCTTACTTATAAGAGTTGTGTAAATACTTTTAAACACCTCTGTAAATGGTTAATTTGAAATTAAATACCTTTCAAGGTGTTAAGCCAAACAAAATTGTATGAAAACAAAACAAGATTGTAAAAAATGAATTTTTTGAATTACAAAACTGCTCCTTTTAACATATAGAACCGTATTCTTTTTATAGGAAAACCAAAAACTTTTGAAAATTTTGAAAACATTTTAAAATGGCGCAAGTATGGATCTTGAGAAATTAAATTATAATAAATTAAAAGCAATAAATTAAAATCTAAAGGCATTTAAGGGGCACACCTAGTGTGACGGCCGAAAAAAAGGCGATTTTTGGACATTTAAAAAAAAAAAAGTACTTTATCAATTATTTCAAAATTTTGAGAATATATTTATACATGTTTTAAGA
>JAEIIU010045453.1:834-22703 GCA_018874675.1 Drosophila baimaii | reverse complement strand
ATAGCCACCTTCTATAAATTTTATCGAAATCGGACTACTATATCATATAGCTGCTATAGGAACGATATGGAAAATTGGCATATTTAGTTACTTATATATATATATACATATATAAGTTATATAGGAAACGAAATCAAATCGAAGCGTAACACACATTTCCCCCACCAGCCGACAAAGGTTTTTAATTCAGAGATACCCAACCCGAAGGGGGGACTCGGACTGGGCATAGCGGAATAGGACAAGGGATTAGGGCAGATATTTACATATTTTATATAGGTGAACTATATGAAATAATATTTTAAAATCAAGATCAAATTATACTTGTACTTATTTATTAGGTATTTATTATTTTTAGCAATCCAGTATTTTCTTTTAAATATATTATTCTTCTCTGTGGATTTTTTTTAAGCCCGAAGTAAGATTTATTTAATTTATTGGAATTATATAGTAAAGTAGGTATATAAGCAACAAGAAAAATTCGATATGATATAACGAGAAAATAATATTATATCGAAAAAATCGTAAGATTTGATATGTCGATATTTAAAATATCTGGAAATATCGCATTTTATGTTTAATCATCATCATTATCATTATTATCATTATCAATAATCATATTATCAATATACGAACATTTTAATTGCCATTTTATTAACTCTATTTAAAACATCTATAAAAGCTAATTTTTTATTAGTTATTTTTATATTTTTCCAAACTATATTTATAGTTAAAACTAAGCTTAGACTTTTTTTGGATTTATTATATTTATTTATTTATTTACATCGTAACGTTAAAATATAAATTTATATATAATCTTACGCCTCAAATATACATATATCGATAAATAGATATTCTCTGTCATCCCTTTTGGATTTCTTTAGGAAAAGGATACAATATCTTATGATATATATATTTTACTAAGTATTCCCTTGAGATTAAATCCACCAGGAAACAAGGATACAATATCTTATGATATATATATTTTACTAAGTATTCCCTTGACTACCTTCACCTGTAAACGTAACATTTATAAAACCTCCTAAGATAGCGTATTCAACTTTCTGATTAACCCCGAAAAAAATGTATCTTTCTTGGTTTACCCCTCCCACGAATCTGAATTTTTCACGTGAGATTCCATGAATGAAACATACGCCGGTAAAGAAACCGAGAAACCAATAAAATAAACACTGTGGGGCGCCCGGGGGCCTCAAAAATATTCAGTGCTACTGTAAATTCTCTGCGTTGTTCCCCTCGGTCGGGCTAATTATCCACAGCACAGCACAGCAAAGCCAAGCCACTTTGGTGGGCCTGAAGCTGGACTAGTTTAGTCTGATCGGATCCGAATACACTTTTAACTCCCGCCCCAGACATTTCCGGTTGCGCTGCCACTGCCCAGGCCCTGGGCCCGAAGCGCGTTAATTAACTTTTAAGCGGTGGCAGGAACACAGAGTTCACGGAGAAAAAAAAACAAAGAAACACAATAGGAAATACCATATCATATTTATAGATATATTTACCGAAATATTTCCCTAATTTATATATATTTAAATGGGTTTAGTTCGTAGTTAGTGGGTTTTATTCATCGCCAGAGTCTATGGTATATCCTTTGTGTGAAATAATGCCCATTTGCTGCTGCTGTGTTCGTTTCCCCCAGTGCAGCAGATCCTAGAACCCAGAACGCAGTCAGAACCCGAACAGAACAGAGCAGGACTTACATACAGCCAGGCATAGGACAAAGGACAAGTGGCAACTGGGACAGGTGTAATTTAATTATGCAAGCCGACCAAGAACGAGACGGCTAGACACAGGGCTGAAAAGGGACAGCCGACCTGCTCATGAGTAGGAGCAGGTCCTGTTTCCACTGTTGTTGTGTTAGCGTGTTCATTAAACAAAGTGCAGCAAACGAGCGGAGGAAAAACGGCGAAGCCAAGCCAAGGCGAAGGTAACGCGTCCAATTTTAATGACACATAAAATTGGTCACTTATGCTGGCCGCAAATGAAAACAAAACTGGCCAGGACATGACCGGCGGTCTACACACACACACACACACACATGCTTACACACAGGCCCACAAAAAGGATCTATGAACTGCACATGTTGTACGGCGTGCACTGAACAAAAAACGAGGCATTCCTGAAAGTGATCGAATCGAATGTAGTAGTAGTTAAGGGTAGAAATGATAGAAAATATTTATATATCGATAATGTATCGATACTTTACGCGAACTCCGATATATAAGTTGCAATATATGCGCAATTAATCGATATTTGGTTTAATATATCGAACTGTGCCAAAAAAGAGCCTAAGCTTAGTTTAAAGTATTATTATGGTATAAAATATAATATATTAATACAAAATTTGGTTTAATGATGTTTTATTAATGAAATTATTAAAAATACAAATAAATTAAATTACTTTACGGATAATTTATTGATATTATCGATAATATCGATGATTAAATTGAATTTTATGCAATATTTTTCAATATTTTAAGTTTTTAATTCCTTGTTTCGGATGAATCATATCGAATTTTTCCTGTCATTTCTTGTACATTCCTACTTTAAAAGGGCCTACGCATTTTATTGTGTATATTATTTATATTAACTTATCTTTCTTAATATTAGTATAATTATTATTATATCTCTCCTATAAAGCAAACATTTTAACCCGTTCTGTCATATTTATATAACAAGATAATTTTTAATTTTCCAAAGTTTCTACTACAAAAAGAGTTATTAAAAATCATAAAAATTCGAATGTTTCTTGTTATCTTTCAAAATTATTTAAAATTCAGTTTTTCAACCCTGCCAAAACATTTCTCCCAGTGTGCTCTGGTACAATTTTTGTGGCGTCATTGTCCTTGTGGCTAGATAAACACAGGGACATGTCCTTAAAAGCCGCTTAGCACTCGGTGGAACTGGAACCAGGAAGCATAATGTAGACTTAAAGGGGATTGGGGGGGTGTGGAGAGGGGATCTGGATCGGCTGCTAGCTCCTTTTTTTCAGGTGTTATTCGCTTTTCCTCCGGTTATTTTTGTTTTTCCTTCCACCTTCCACCGTTATTTGTTGTTGTTTTTTCTATTTTTTCTAGGGCTGCTCGACAGGCGTTAAAATCATGTATCGCTGACTCGTTTAATTACAGTTACACGTAACAGCGCCCCGCAGGCGTTGAAGGACTTGCATACTTATGGTTAGATTTTTTTCGTGAGTCCTTAGGACCCGTAGAGTATGCAGTTGAGTCGTTATTTCTGAATCCTTAGCTCTTAGAGATCCCGAGAAAAAAACTTTATATCTAATCTTTCACTTCGGTTAACACTTGTTTTATAATTTCTGTTTAAATAAAATATTAGGCCAACCTTAGGAATATATTATATTCCCTAATCATGGGTAATACTCTGTAATTTGAACTGAAAACCCGACCAAATCGTTGGGCATTCTGTGCTGTGTGTTGATCTCCAAAGCGAAACAAAGCTAAAAACAAAATTGTGGCGGGAAACAAAGCGAAAATAAAATTATTAAAGCATTAAACTAGACAAATTAATTAAAAAATAATCAGCATTACGTGTGCGAGATGGCGTGACAGCAAATCATATTTAATAATAGCGTCATAATATCCCTCCACAAAAACACACTACTCTCTAGAAATAGTTAAAACAAAAAAAATTAAAAAAAAAAAGCAAAACTAGAAAGGAAGCTAGCTGGGGCATGCGAAAGTTTGTATACTCTTGTGGTCCCAATCGGATGTGGATTGTAAACATTCTAAAAAAAAATATTGCAAAATATTGCAAGCTATTAGAAAACAGATAGAAAATATGCATAATTACCAAAATAGTTTCTTGAGAAGCTACAAAGATTTTCAATGATTTCTGACTTTCATAAATAGGTAGATATATTTTGTAAGTATCTTAAGTAAGGCTTTTTAGACAATCATCCATAAAATACAGAAAAACAGCGGTGTTGAGGGTACTGAGGGTAACTGTGTGTACATGCAAAAAAAAAAAATACAAAAAAAACTATAAATAAAATAAAATAACATTGCATGGCCGCAAAAATTAATTGCGCTTAAATTGTCACTGGCAATTGCAACAACTTTGTTGCTCCGTGTGCCCGTGTCCGTGTCCGTGTTTGTTTATCGTTTTTTTTTTATCGACTGCGGTCATTTAATTAGTTGCCAGTTGTTGCTCTGACGCTGTTTAAATACAACTAATTAATGGTAATGGGTCATTTTGCATGGCCATCGCCAACATCGGCCGACTTGTTTGTTGATTTTGTAAACCATTTTGTGTGTTAGCATTGTGTGTTTTTTATATATGTATATACAAATGCCATTCGCCGCTATCGATTTTTCCATTTCATTATTTCATTGGACATGTTATCATGAAATATTTTTGATGAGGGGCGCCAAACGAATAAATGTTTTTCGACTTGGAAATCACAGTTGTTCTCGGGGTTTATTTATACGATAAAACCCATTCAGATGTGAGAGAATATTGCTGATGAGCAAATAGGGTAATGTTGAGTTAATGAAACGTTATGAAATGCTATTTAGGGTGTGATATTATTGCCAAGGGTTTATTCTAACTATTTCTATATTTCAAAAGAATTTCAAAAATATTTAATGTTTAAAATTCGAAGGAATTATTTAAGCATTTTGGAAAATATATAATAGGCACATTTCGAATAAAAAATTGATTGTTTTTATAAATATATAAAATTGTTAAATATTAAAGAATATTGTTTGGAATTGTAAAAATATCAAAAATATACATTTTGAAAGACGTTTATGGGTATTTTCAAAAATATCTAATTGATCAATCTAGAAGAAATCATATTGTTATTCCTAAAATTATTAAATTTACAATTTTTAAAATAACTGTATTGATATTTCCTCAAATATTTTATTGATAAATATATATATCAATTCGATACATTTCGCAAAATATATGGTTGGTATTTTTGAAAAAATGAAGTATATCAAATATCAAATAGATCCATTTATAATTTTGTTACCTTTAAGCATATCAAATATATCAAAATATCAAAATATCAAAATATATATCAAATAGCTCATTTTCGAAAAAGAAAACATTTTGGTATTTGAAAGAAAATATTTGAAATTGATAGATTTTGAAGTAAAAGATGTGTTATATTCGTAAATAACAAATTTATAAATTTTAAAAACCCAAATTAGGTTCGTTGACAATATGAACTGATTGCAAGAAGTATATATTTTTTATAAAGTTCATAAAATAGAAAAACTCCTTGCGATATTTTCGAAAAATAGTATCCTTTTAATATCAATTTCAGTTTCGTTGAAGATTTCCAGGCCTCCGTGCTGTGTTAGGAGATATCCCTAAGAGCAAGCCCCCTTTGCGAGGCTCCATACCGCCTTTGCATCTATCCTAATGCCGTGTTTTTGCTCCATATGTATGTCTGAGTGTATCTCCTCCAGCTCCTTCTCCTCCAGCTCCTGCTCCCTCCTTACTTACCCCCTTTAGACTCCTTTTCTCGGTGTGTCCTTTTTGTGCTCATTTTGTGCTGCTGCCACATTGCACGTTCTTGCCATCTAATTGTATGAAAGCGTTTCCGTTACGTTCGCCATTTTCGGGAGGGGGGGGACGGCTGGGCGGGGCGGGGCACACACTTTGGCCCAAACTTTGAGTCAAAAGAATCTAAACGCACAGTTTTTCTGTATCCAAAACTGCATTAAATGCCATAAAATAACTTTTAAAATGCTTTTTACTTAACATCCTGTGCTAGGAGTAGGGCCAGGCAGCGCTGCCGGCGTCGCTGCTTGCGAGCGAGTGGGACAGCAACAGGAGTCGGAGTCGGAGTCGGAGTAGGACTGGGGGTCGGGGGTCGGGGTCGGAGTACCGTGCAGATTAATTAATGATTTGCTGTAAACATAACAAGCCAAGAGCTCGTCTCTTTTCGCATCTTCCTTCCTCTGCCTCTCCCACTCCCTCTCTCCCTCTCTCTCCCTCGCTCTCTCCCTCTCTCCACTTAATTACTTGTACTCTCATTTCAGCTGCACTCTTCTGCCGTCGCTGTTTATTGGTGCGAGAGAGGCGAAAGAGATGGCCGTATGTGCTGCGCATGGGCTGGTGCGAGCGAGCGAAAGGGAGAGCCGCCGAGCAAGCGAGCGCTGGACCAAAATTATTGACAGCGGAAGTTAACACACTTTAAATCAATTAGAAAATAAAAGGCGGGGTTTAAGGGGAGGTTGCGAGCTCAACACCACCACACCCACTCACCACAGCAGCAGCGGCGCCGACGGAGGCGACGTCGCGTCGCGACGATGGCTTGCCAGTTTCTTGCCTGGCGGGTGTGGTGAGTTTTGCCACTTTTATGGCACCTCGCTCTCTTTTTCGCTCTCCAGATAATTTGTTTCATGAGTGTGTTGTTTTTTCCTGTAAATGTTACAATGTTTTGGAAAAACTTTAGATTTAAAAAAAAGGGGGAAAAAAAACTCCATTGATTTGCATTTTTGTGACCTGGATTTATTATGCATAAATCGTTTTTAGCTGACTAAAGTCAAGGTCAGCCATAACTGTGTCAAAGCTGCAAATTATGGCACGTGCATTTTCTGTTGTCGACTTTCTTTATACTCTACAATCGAAACGAAAATTGGTATCCATATTTATAAGTCCAACGAAAATGTGAATTTCAAAAACATAGTATTTCCAAAATTTCAAATAACAAAATTAAGTAATATCATTTTTTTATTTTTTTTATTTTTTTTTTTTTTAGACATTCTTATTCTTTCTCAGCGATTGCAAAGATTAGTATTTTTAAGTGAAAAAATCATAATATCCAACATTTTCTACCCATTAATAACCCTATTTCGAATCGCAAGAACTACGAATAAATAAAAGAAAGAACTACGTCATAGAAGAAGATATTCAGGCTCTACCAAAGGGGAGGCTGTTGTCCTTGCAATCACATTAATATCAAAGGAAATCCTTAATTCCGACATAAAAAAGGCATCCTTCGAGGAAAGTTTAGGGCCTCTTACGCTTATAACTCCTACAAAGGAAGTTCTTAGACCAGAAGTTCCTCAGGAGGTCCTGGTGGCCTTAGGGATATACCTATATTGAGAGGAAATGTCCCATATAATATATCGACAATAAAAAATTGAGCACAATCTCATATAAAACATCCCTTGAAGGTTGATATGCATATAAAAATTATAAATATCAAAATATTTCGCCTTTTACATTAAAATATCGTTCCGTATTTTAAGCAGAATATCGATTTATCGCCCATGTATCGCAATGTTAAGAAATTTATGTGTATATCGACCTTTGCGTCAATGTGCAGTATCAATATATCAATATTTTTTGTCATCCTTAAGAGGGATCATGATGCAGGTGCCATTCCAGGCTTTGAACACAGTAATCTAGATCTATGAACCGCAGTAGACACAAGGATTTAAGCCGAGAGGTTCTAGTAACCACCAATCCTTATCATGAATGAACTGAGCTCCAAAGAAATCAAGACCTTAAATTCAGAGGAGTCTCCTCCATTAAAATCGAATGTTTATATGGCTTCAAAGAGCCTCTAATAAGAGAATAATCATTATTCCTATAAATAAAATCATTATAATTATATGTACCAACAAGGCTTTGCAAATTGTTATTTTCTTTGATGCTCTTCGATATCATCATCATGAATTCAGAATATAAAATATTATTTCTAGCGAATTCCTTTCCCTTTTCGCGGCAAGCTTTCAATCCTGAGACTTGGGTTCTCCGGCGATTGCGATGATGATTGATACTGGCAGAATTCCTGGTGACGCTCGACTGTCACCTTGGGCAGATCGGATTATTAACGCTTTGCCGATTTGATTAAGCGTCAAAACTCTTGCGGTTTTAGGGCTTGTCGCCGCCCGGTCTCCTTTTGCAATTCAAACTCGGAATACCAAGATATATATGTTATACCCCTCGAAACTACATACATATGTACATACCTAGTAAATATATTCTTGATCAGCATCACGAGACGCCGTCGATACAGAGATGTCTGTCTCTTAAAATTTTTGTTCATCGTCATGGTCCCCGTATGATGGCATTTTATAGTATTAAACTAAGCAGCATTGCTGTCGCTTTACCTCTTTTTTTTTGAGCTGTCAGTCTTGTTTTTTTCCTTGTCGCATTTTCTGCTTCGTTTTTTGGTTAATTGGCTAAAAATTTTCTACCAAATTACTTTAATTATGACAGTTACATAGACCTTTTCTTTGTGTGTTTTGTTGGTTGTTTAGCGACGCTCATTCCCTGGCCTCCAACAGATCCATCGCCCCATCGCCCCATCGCCCCATCTCCCCATCCCCCAGCTTTGTCCGGCTCTCATCCATCTCTCTTCCCCCCAACGACAATTGGTTACAAAATGTGTTAAATAATTGCCTCGATTATTGTAAACACATTCGCGCATCCATATATATATATATATTTGTGTGTATATATAAATATACATTTATTGGTGCCTTGTGTCTGCTGGAATCTGGGTTATTTTGGGATCGGGCTATTCAATGAATAGAGCTGGAGGAGGTCAACGATTCGATTTTTGGTGTTTAAATGACCATTTGTGATTTGTATAATGTGACTCTGGTCTGACGACACGATGGACACGACAATTGTTTGGGGCGAGACGATGATGAATTTATTTATATTTACTCGTTGTTTTGTATGGTGATTTGTTGTGAAAATAAAAGAGTTGGTTGTACAACACTTTTGATAATATATGAATGTATTGGTCATAAGAAGCTTTTTTTTATATTAATATAAAGATTTAAATCAAGGTACACAAGACACATGGATACATTAAATAATAAATATACTAAATGTGAATAAATAGGTTTAAGGAAAGTAAATAAAATGTAAGAATTGAGTATAAAAAAGTATATATAGTAAATGGGGTAAATAAGTATAAGGAAAATAAATAAAATCAAAAATCCACTATAAACAAGTAAGAAAGTTAAAGTCGAGTAATGTACCAGGCAGGCGTAGTTTCGTGTGTTAAATTAGGAGACAACTGTAGATGGCTAAGTTATTATTATTATTTAATTATGCATTACTTAAAACTTAAAATATTAATTCATATTGAAATTGTATTCATATATAAACAAGTCAGAAAAGCTAACTTGCAGGCGGAGCCGAAGTTGATTTACCCTTGCAGATACTTTATTACATACTTATTAAAAAAGATTTTGATACTAAGAGCATAAATTACACGAAACACCCTGTTTTGCATATCTGTTTATATGGTAGCTATCAGATATAGTTGGCCAATTTTAATGAAAATTTTAACAAAGTACTCTAGTTGTTTAAAAAGATCATGTATAATGTAAAATGTATGTAAAATGTAAAAATCATATGTAAAATATGAATTTAAACCGATTTTTCCTATGGCAGCTATATGATATATTGGTCCGACTTCAATAAAATTTCTAGGAGATTGCTATATTTATATTAAAAAGCTTTAAAAAAAGTTTCATTCGAATATCTTAAAAAATAGCTAAAATATACCAATTTTTTCATATCGTTTCTATGGCAGCTATAGGATATATTGGTCCGATTTCAATGAAATTTCTAGGGTGTGGCTATACACATATTATTGGGGCACCAATAGAGTTTCATTCAAATATCTTCCAAAATAGCGAAAATATGTTTAGGTCAATGTTATAGCTTATTGGTTTGTGTGCTTTTTCACAAGTTAACACCCTTTTCTCGCATTATTCGATTATATTATAATCAACCAAAGCCAAAATCGATTATATCAATGTTGAAATTGATTTTTACCCAGCTCTCGTTCAGCATATGGCAATAGCATAATGCATAATGCATAATGGCAAATAGCAATGGTCTTAAATATTAATTGTGTCCCAAAAAAAATATGTAAAAAACTGCATCGTTTACATTGTTAAACCCTTCATTCTTTAGTTTGAACCAAAAGAAACGCTTTGATTTACAATTTATTTACTGCAGCCCAAGAGAACGTTTAACTAACCACTTAAAAACAAGTTATAAAAGCAACTAAAGCGATGGATTTGGTTATAGTTTTCACTGTGTATCGTATTTAGCACTTCACTGGATAAGTGGGCCGCCCCGTTTTCGGTTTTCGGTTGTCGGCGTCTGTTGGTTGCCGGTGTTTTCGGTGGGTTTGTCAAGCAGGAGGTGCGACTGTACCTGTATCGATTGCATAAGGCGCGCAGGCTTTAATTGCCAGACCCAGTTATAGCATGCTTCACGGAATCGCAAGCCAATTAAGATGCAGTTATTAAAATGCCCATAAAAAAAAAAAATGAAAAATAATAAAACCGAACACCGAACAGCGAACACCCAAAGCCGACTGCCAAAAACCAAAAAATAATAAACAAAAAAAAACCAAAAAACGCCGCTGCGCGCCAGCCAGTCAGTCAGCAAAAGAAAACTTCCGCGAACGAAATGTAATGGACTCGGATTGAAATTGAAACGTTTTTGCAGTCACTGAGGCACGAGAGCAGCTGGCAGCGATTACAAATTACGCATACGCCGCTTTGCCGCTCTGTGTGCCGCCCCTTCATCCATCTAACCTGCTGTTAATTGTAAATTTTCAAATCACACACAGAGGCACACACACACGGGCCTGGCAATTGCTTGGAAAATGCACTCGGAGACTATATAGGAGACTATAGGAGCCGCACAGCCGCAGCCGCAGACAGAGACACGCTCGGCCAAGCACAAAACATTAATAAATACCTGCAGTTTAATTCGAAATAATTTGTTTAAACATTTCCTTTTGTTTCGCTCCCATCTTCTCCGCCAACTCATTCTCACCCACTGATCCCACTGTCGATGGTTTGCCAGTTGACTTTTTAATTGCATATGGCGAGCTTTAAGTCAGGAAAAAACTCATGTTTAGTACAGTTTGTGGCCCAGAGTGTGCACAGAGAGAAAAACTCTCCGAGTGTCGATGGTATTTAAGGGGAATATACTAGCTGCCTTTCAAGTATATTTGTTTAAATAATTGGGGAATTATTTTAGCATCAAATGTCATAAGAAAATTCTTGTAGGGAGTTTTTCATGATTTATTAAAATATTTAGGAACACAAAAGCATTATTTCCTTATTGGTTTCTTTCTCAATCTCTCTCTATCTCTCTTCCTCCCAGTGAGAGGGGCTCTATACTTTCCTCTTTTTTACATTCTTTCTCTCTATGTCTCTGTCTTTTTCTTTCCCTCTATCATTCCTTATCTTTATGCCTCTTTATCTGCCGCTCTCGCTATTTCTCTCTGTCTTGTCCTAAACAACCAGAGACTATAACTGTAAACACAGGCATTATCGTGGAACTTGCCTCATTGTGTTCTTGGCTTGTCTCCCTTTAAGATCCATAGTGAGTGAGATAGCTTATCGACTCCAATTTTGGATGACTCGAAAGAAACCCAATTAAGAAATACATTTTATATTAAAGCACAGATCATAGTATTCTTTCAGTGTAATATTTTCCACATAATTTCCTCAAAAAAGGGATACAATTGAGATTTTTTGTTCTGTGATAAACCCAGTTTTCTTGTACTATTCTTTTTGATTGTGGGTCGCCGCCCGTCGCGTGTGTGTGGTCCGCCCCTCCTCACACACCAAAACCCCCCCTATTTCGCCCACCCATTAATGGGTTACCAAGGGAAATTAAATGCATTCGCAATACTATACATAAATTGCACATTATATTGGCACGGCTCTAATAACGACTGATCACCGCATCGAATTACCAATGGATTCAAAGGGAGGAGGCGGGACTTGAGAGGTAGAAGATGGGAATGAACTTGGCCCAACAACAAGATATACAAATATATACTTGTTCAAGTCTAGATCTTAGACATTTTATAGAAAAGAATTCATAGGTTAGTACTGTTTATAATTTCCTAAATAAACCAACTAAGCTTTAGTGAAATGGCATTGAGATCAGCAAATAAGTAGTGATGATACTTATCTTCAGACAAAAGATCTGTGTGTGCCTTGGATAATAGTGTACTCTCGATTTATGTGAATTAAATCAGCTGACTAGATCTCAAATTAACTTTTGCTTATTTCTTAAAAAATAAAAGCTATTGCTTTTAAAGTAATAAGTTTTACCAGGCAATTGGCCAAGGAGGTTACATATGGCAAGGCGCCTCTTAAAGCCACTTTAAATGATATGTGTAATTGTAATCGCATGTCCAATTTAATGATTCTAAGCGTAGAACCGACAAACGACCAGAGATTGGTATTAAATTTAATTTGTATAATATCTGCACAGAGACTTTGACTGAGTCCGAGCTGGAAACTGAGCTGGAGACTGAGCCGGAGACTGGGCCTGGGTGAGAGCGAGAGCAAACGGCTTTAATTAAATTGCTGTACGCATTGAAATCGAATTGAAAATCGGTTTTGTTCTGCTTTTTTATGTCATGATTATGGCCGCAACGAAATCTGTTTTGACTCTGCGCAAATAAGCATTAAATCTCACAATTTTCGGAGCCAGATTCAAGGCAGAATCCGATGCGATACGATCCGATTCAGAGAGATACACTGACAACTATTTTGGGGCAAAGCTGTCTCAGGAGTCTAGGAATTAATTGTAGATTATATATATATAAATAATAATATTAAATAAATCACTGGCTATGTCCGGCAGTCTCCGGGTGAAGTGTTTTCCGCCTCTAGAATAGTGCAACTTCTTAAATTTGGTGAAGAAGACTCTGGTGAATTTTTGTTTCTCTGTGAGAGATCTTGGATCTCGGATCCAAGCCGAAACCCACTCCCTGGAATCGGGATCCCGGCCTTGTTCTGCTTTGATGTTTCCCCGTCTCTAGCCCCTCTCTCTCTTTCACCGATTCTGATTTGAATTTTTATGCATTTTGACAAGACTTCATTGGCGTTGCTTTGCTGCTTTTGTTGCTTTTGTTATTGTTTTTATTTTTGTTTTTGTTGTCTGTTGTTTGTCTGTTGTCGGCGGCGTGTGGCCATCGTTGTTGGGCTCGTTATTTGTCTGTTTATAGAACGTTTCATTTGTCTGAATCAGCAATCAAAATAAATGCTTTTTTTGTCCCCTCCTCCTCTTCTCTGTGACTTTGATCTGTGTGGCTTAACATGGTTTTTCAATTTTCGAGCATAACTTTTTATGGCTCTATTCGTTTGTCTCCCGGCACCATTGAACTCTAGTTTATAGTTTTGGAAATAATTAACTGTGCAAATTAATCTGCCATTTGCCATTTGGCTGTCCATTCCCATGACTCTCTCTCTCCGACCCGGCCTGGCCTCGGCAATCCTATCAAGAGTCACGAGTGTCACATTTAAACCGCGGGCTCAACATTAAAGACGACAAAAAGCCAACAAGTTCGCTTTGCACTTAAGAAATCTGATAAAATGAAGAGCAGCGCAGAAGCAGAAGCAGCCGCAGCAGGAAGTGCACTGGGAGAAAAAATTGCGAGCAATAGAAGTTGAGAGTATTTAGGAGAAATAGTCTAGAAATTGTAAATGATATAAAATAGTTATTAACATGCATAACATGTAATAAGTGCATTTTTGTCTATTCCTAATTAAAGGCATTTTTAATTCCAGGAAGCAGGCTGTTTCGGACCTTGCCAGGGTCGTCATCAGCACCAAAAAGTTAACTAAAACGTTTGAAAGTTAATGAAACAAAAAATAAGGTCTTAAAAATGCAACCCTTTGGCCTTTTAAAATTAGAAGTAATAAAATTGCTGTGGAGAGTGCTCTAAAAATTTGCAAATAAGAATTCGGGAACAGAATCGAAACCAGCTAATCACCAGTTATTTTTACTCAAACAAAGATAATGTGTGTTTGCTGTGGGTTAATAGTCGAGAGTCGATTTGGGTAAATAAAATAAAAAAACTAAACAAAAAGTAAACGATCTTATCGAGGTGTTAATTTATTATTATATATTATATATTAAATATTAATAAGAGAATGTGATTTATAGCTAATAAATTAGGTAGCTTGCCTAGTGTTTAGTAACTCAAATATTACTGTATTTAATGTTTAAAGTATTAAGTTGTATATATATTTATCCAAGCGAGTATATTTTGGAATTATTATATGCAAGTAAAGACTATTTATTATGATATTACTATTAATTATTATACATTTCCCAGTGCGACTTATAATTTAGTGTGCTGGTCAAGTTTGACTTTGATTATACATTTGCAAGAAAATACAATATCTTAAATATTACAAAATATTCATAAGAAATATTAATTTTTTAGAGGAATACATTTAATTGGTTTATCGAAAATTTATAATTTAAATTGTTTAGTTAAAGAGGTAGAAATATAACTAATTTGGTGTTATTTAACATATTTTCTTTGCCTACTGGCAGTATTATAATTTTGTTTTTAATATTTATTTCTAAATATGCTCGTTCATTGGGCATAATTTTTCTGAGTGCACAGCTGAGGGAGAACCTTCGCAGCTTCGTTGTCGCTGCACTCGTCACGTGAGTTTTAGCGCAAAACAATTTGAACGATTGAATGCATCGTGCGATGGGAATCACCTCACCGCCGCCCCGCGGCACCCCTTCGCTAGGGGGCACCCCTTTCGGCCCGTCACTGCTGCACCCTTAATCTCCGCCACTACCTTCCTTTTTTATTTTTTGTATTTTTTAGCTGCTCTTTAGAAGTGTCACACGCAATCCGCTTGCATTTTAGCATTTGTCAACATTTCCATGCGCTGCGCATGCGTGGCAGGAACAATAAAATGAGAAAAAAAAATTAAAAATAACTTTTAAGCCTGCTGCTGCCCTCTGTTTGCCGCTTTTGCTTTGCTTTTGCCATCGTCCTTTATCTAAAATGCTCTTGCGTAAATTGCGTATTGAGTTTAAATTAAATTTGCCAAGATTAAGATAAGGAAATGCAGTTTTCGCCGAACAGCACCTGGCGAGTGGTGGTAATGCCCGGCCAAAAAGGTGTCTTAAACGTTTACCGCTCTCCTCCTGGAAATGCAAAAAGGAACGAGTGACTTAAGGCAGGCAGAGATATTTTGGCTTTAGATACTCAGATACTGCCATTAAAAAATTTAAGTAGTTTTTGGGACTTTTAACGTAGGAAAAGCCCACTTTAATATGGGTTTTAGGAAGGGCTTTTGTAGCAACCCTATTATCTATTATTATACATTTTCTTAGTCAGTATGTCTGCTATAAAACTATTGCTATGGCAGGTAGGATTTATAAACACTAAAGCTTTCTGTTTAAAACTTGAATTTGTATAAAAATATGGCTCTTGTTTTTATAGATATTTTTAAAACATATATATATATAAGTTATCTTATTAAAACATATACATATGTATATATAGGTTACCTTTAAAACATCGGAAGTTTACCTATTATTTTAATCATATTGAATTGGAAGATGGAACAGAAATAGATCTCCTCTAATTTATATAATTATCCTATGGTATAATCAAGTTTATTTTACTATTTTTTAATGTTAAATGAACCAGTTAGACCAAGTTTTAAGTTTAATTATCATTATTTTTATTTATTTATTTATTTATTATTAAATGAATAAACAAGATCTATGATATTTTGAAGTCTTATTAAACCTGTGTACCTATTATTATGGTCGTGATTGAAGTTTACGTACACTTTATTCAAGTATCAACTCTACACTTTATATATAAATTGTTAATTAATAATAGATATAGATGAAAATTACGTTGCCTAATTTATGTACCCAATAAATATTAAAAAAAAAGTATCAACTAAATGTAGCTATCCAATATATGCATTTGTTCTCAGCTACCGAATTGTGAATCGCTGAATGACATTTTTGACATTTCCTGCTCCCGTTTCAGGTTCATTTTTCCTACTTCTACACAATTTCTGCACTTTTGATACCCTTATATAGAGGTGTAGATACATTATCTCTAAGCATACAGGTAAAAACAAGGCAGTTCCTAAAATAAACACTTGATAAGTATATTTAAAAGGCGGGCAGGGCTAGATTGACGCGGCTGTTGATTCAGAAAGCTTTAGCTTGCTTTACAACTAGCAGCCCAAAAGTATGCAATGATTCTGACGGGTATTTACAGAATATACAACATGATTTTTTGTATCCAATTCATAGAGTAAGGAAACAACCTATACCTCCCAGGAAACAAGCTTAATACCGGGTATTTCATAGTCGAAACTCTCGACATGGCCTTTTCTTGTGTTGTTTTTTTTTCTCTCTCTGTTCTCTCGGTGCGCTCACCCATGGAACGCACTTCCTCTGCAGCGTTTAGTATTTAGTGGGGCAAGTTTTGCCTCACTCAAATGTTTATTTTTATGTAGACCAAGACCTCTTCCAAACAACGTTAACGTGTCAAATGTCTGAAAACACTAATCCCCTAAGCAGCTTAAAGATCGCGATGCGTTGCGTCTTAAGGGCCCCGGATCGCTGGTGTCTCGGTGCGAGAAGGCGCTGCCTGCCTGTCTGTTTGACCGGACAAGAGTTCGATATACACAGAGGTGTGTGTGCTTATATAAATTTATATATATATTTATACGGTACACAGTGTGCCCTGCCCGACAGAGACTTTGAATGACCGAATTGAGCCACAGTCTTCCCATCGAGGGTGCACTGTTTCCGTGGGTTTTCCTTTTTCTCCATTGACTGCGCGGACTTACACACGTTCATTCATCGGATTCCCTCACCTCACCCCCCGACGACTTCTGGCTTTTCTACTTGCTTTCTCCTAACAGTTTTCGGTTTTCGGTTTTTCGGTTTTTGTTTACTTTTATTTTTGTTCGAAACGGAACGATGCTTGATCTCTTCATTGATATCACTTTTGATTTTTGTCGATTTAATTTGATAAGTTGTCAGGAAATCATAAGTAGCCCGTCGTCTTGGTAATTGAAAAATGATTTCTAATATGCAAGAAATTAATCACATTTTGGATTTTACTCGACTCTGTCGGCCATCACGACACTTATAATCGCCAGTTCGAGCGACAGCTAACACGGTAGCCAACTATTTGGAGGAAAAAAAAAGAAAGAAAGAGAACTGGAGATCAGGCAGCCATATAGGGGAAGAAACAAGAGGTGGCTGAGGAGCAGAAAAGAAAGCGATCTTGCCACATACTATATATTCCCAGAGGAATATTATATTTTATTTATATAAAAATAATTAATTTTCGTTTAATTTTGGGTAGAAAGGGTAACTTTTGGTGGTGGGGAACACGGGTAGAAAATCGAAAGAGGCCAGCTCTCGAAAGGCTTAAAGAAGTCTAGCGGCGAGACTTTTCGCCGTCACTGTACCAAGGCATTGGATCGCCTTGGTACATTGGCGGTGGTGCTGGAAAATTAACTCGCTCATTGGTGTCTGTCAATTGAAATGTCAGAAACGATTTATAATTTCTGTCGCTCACCGTTGCCGTTGGCTTTGGCAACAAGTTTATTAAGCACTTTTGGGGCCTGATCCCGGGCTCCAAGTCCCCCAAGCCCCCCAGTCGAGATTCGATATCGCAGTTCCGAGATCCGAGGCTGCGCGGCTAAGCCAACTTTAGCAAAAACATAATGCTGTTAATTGAAAAAGAGAGAAAATGTCAATTTGATTTGCGTATTGATAATTTATGTATGGCATTGCGGGTTCTCGGCCACTGAGAGGAAAGTTTTACCAAAAGCCTAAAGAGGGTATTAAAAAAGTATGTGTAAGTCTTTACATTTTTCCCAACTTATTGTTAGGGAATTCCCACAATATGAGGTATATGTATGCCTCAGATATATATATTGTTTATTATTTATGAATCTGCTTATAAGATATGTAGAAATATATACTCATCGGGCAGTGTAGAACTCATTTAGCGCATCGGAATTGGCACTCAACGTGCAATTGGCCCGACTTCTGGGTAAGATCATTAAGAAAATGTCCCGGCTGTTGTCAGGTTTGACACTTTAGCAGTTCGAACGACACCTGGAACGGCTTAACGAATACTGACAGCGAGCCTAAAAGTTCGGCATTTGTTAGAGGGGCGCGATGGTTGATCGGTGATCGTCGATCGTCGATTTACCGGAGTTCGGGTTTCAAAAATGAGGAAGAGCGAAATGGCAATACGTGAGCTTAAGAAGATATGCATTTCTGGAGCTGGAAGGGGGCTATCGATCAAGCTGGACAAATCGCCTAAAATAATCGATTAAATTACTTAAGCTGTCGATCGAACTAACGAACTAACGAACTAACGAACTAACGAACTAACGAACTAACGAACTAACGAACTAACGGATTTACGAACTAACGAACTAACAAACTGACGAACTAACGGACTAACCAACTAACGAACTAACGAACTAACGAACTAACGAACTAACGAACTAATGAACTAAGGAACTAAGGAACTTAGGAACTAACGAACTAACGAACTAAGGAACTAAGGAACTAAGGAACTAAGGAACTAAGGAACTAAGGAACTAAGGAACTAAGGAACTAACGAACTAACGAACTAACGAACTAACAAACTAACGAACTAACGAACTAACCTACTAACGAACTAACGAACTAACGAACTAACGAACTAAGGAACTAACGAACTAACGAACTAACGAACTAACGAAATAACGAACTAACGAATTAATGAACAAACTTAAGCTAGTTAACTCAACTAAACTAAGCTAATCTAAACTAATCCAAACTAAACTAAAAGTAACCTAAGTAAAACTTAACGAAGCGAAACTAAACTAAGCCAACTATCTAATCTCGCGATGGAAAAATACTTTCTAAATCAAGATATATCCTCAAAAGCGTTCGATTTATCTGTTATAAATCCATAACTCTCTCACGATCATCATTCCAGCGATCATCATTATCATACAAAGTACAGTTGCGGCTACCATTCACAGATTTAGCATAATTATGACTTTCCGCCGCCCAGCCGCCTCTCTCACGGCAGCAAAACTGGTGTAAAAGATTATGCAAACAATCGCCAAGCAGAGCCACGGACAGGGAGAGGGGCATGCGATTTGCAAATACATTTCCAGCGAGTGATGCCAAAGCCGCAAAGCTTGAAAATTAACTGCAAATTAAGCGCTTTCCCTGCCCTCCTCCACCGCCGAACCAGCGTGCCTCCTCCCTGCCACCATCCCACCCACTCCCACTCCCAGTTTAATTAGTTACAATAGATTAAATTTCAAAGCACATTGGCAACCGCAGCAGCAGCTTCGCTCTGGACCTGAGATGGGAATACGATAGGTGCAAATGATTTCAATCATACATAGCTGGTGATGAGAAAAACCCCAAGACTGTGTAAGATATGGGAGCAGATTTGGAATTTAAATTGTAAAATGTAAACAGAAATATTATATGATATTCCTTAGGAACCTTAATAGAGGAGCGATAAATAGAGACAACGACCAGAGGGTGTCCCTGTGGGGCTCCAGGACCGTGTCACGTGTCCACCTCTAGGTGACTTGTGGCCGGCAAGGCCGCCTCAGCTGCTACTAAGTATGACTATGACTAATTATGAGCGAGTCCCAGAAGCATTCGCCGCTCATTAGTGGAGCTAAGAATGGGGGGAAGGAGACGTAGACCGGAGACTGAAGAGTGAGAGTGCACTGGCAGAAAAAACCAGCAGAAACTATGCTTTGAAAATGTAGAATAAAGATTTGTAGGTTGAGAGAGCGGGCACTCTTTAGCTTAAATACCAATTTACATTTTCCAAATCTAGAGTTCAGTTCAGTTTTTACAAAAAAGGATGTTAAGGTAATAGATTTCTGGTTCTTCAAAATGAAAACACCAAACTAACCCACTAGTAGAGACGTTACCCTATTCTCCAAGTGCTCTGTGCAGTTTTGCATCACCGCCACCATGGTCATGCGCCTCCTCTGGCCCTCTGGATCCCTGCTCCCCGGAGCAATTCTCACCTCCATGCCTCTTTCCCAGTCGGATTCCCATTACCAGTTCCAGTTCGAGTCCAAGCAAAGACTGAATTAAATTGCGGTGGCGTCAGTTCATTACAGGTGGTTGACTTCAGTGCCGCCGCCGCCGCCGTCTCGCGGCCAGAGTTCTACTCTGCGGATCTCTCTGGATCCGCAGACCGGGACCCGAGCGAGCTATTTGGTTCGTCACTCCGTTTCTCCGTGTTTTCTTGGCCCTTTTTGTTTTTTTTTTTTTTTTGTGAAAAATTTACGAAGCGTTAACGAAGCATTAAAGCGCGCATTTAACAAATTTACTTAAAACTGCATAAATTTTCAGTCTCAGTTGCAGACGCGGGTTCAGGTCTCCGAGTCCCCGAGCGGAAGTCGTCGGAGTTGCGCATGCGCAGCCTGGAAAATGCTTACCATTTTCCTGTGGTCGTTTGCTCCGATTTTCGCCTACTTTGTTGTGTTGCTTTTGCTGTGCTGTTTTCTTGCTTTGTTTTTTTGTTGTCGGTGCTCAGTCAGCCGATCCGGCGACATTTTCACGTCTTGTTAGCCTAAAAGCCCAGAGCCCCAAAAGGGTGAAGATTTGGTTAGTCTTTCAGGATTATAAGTACTTAACTTTAAGATCTAAATATATGTATGTTGGATAGGTGGATATGGCTAGATCGCTTCACCTGCTTAACCTGATCAGTAAATTCTACAAAATAAATGCCAGACTTCTTGAATAATTTACCAAAGAATACATATCTTTGCAACCAGAGTTCTGGCAACCTTAACAATAGCTTCGAGGCATTAGAGGCTCTTACCCCCTGAGAGATCTCTTAAGATCCAAGAACCCTATTTACTCCCTATCAGTCCCATCTGGTAGGACATGACCTCGTTTAGATAGCCACTACTAATATGCATATGAAATATTTATGGCTGCTC
Source organism: Drosophila baimaii (assembly GCA_018874675.1). Taxonomy (NCBI): domain Eukaryota; kingdom Metazoa; phylum Arthropoda; class Insecta; order Diptera; family Drosophilidae; genus Drosophila; species Drosophila baimaii. The sequence goes on along the minus strand of JAEIIU010045453.1, from coordinate 1,914 downwards.
ATCATCTAATAAAGCCTCGTACTTGGGACGTGTGATTAATAGCCACCGAGAAATTCGCTGGGGCGGAAAACGCTCGGAAAATTCGGCTAACTAAAAGAACTACTAAAAGAGAAATAAAGGAATTTTGGTCACAGAACCCGAACGAACGAACGAACGAACCGGCGGCGGCCTAATTTATGGAGGGATGGATGGTCAGGTCAGGTCGTCGTGGGCATGGGACCTCGAGCAGCAAGTGTTGCCCGCCCGCCCGAGAGTCAAGACCCCGAAAAGTCGTCTCTGTGGTCAATCATTACGGCAGCTGAAGCGCGTCTATTATTACCGCATTATTTAAATTCCACCACGTCTGCCACATCGTGGCCGTCTCTGGGCCCAGATGGGAGGTCCCAGTCCATGGCAGGGAGGGGGATGGGGGAAGGTGAAAAGTGGAATTTCTCGAATAATTTATAGTAATTTGGTTTAAGAGTTATGTTCACACTAGAGACTCGAGCTGCGGCCGAGCATTGCATTTAATCTAATCTTCTTACATTTGGTGTTTTCTGCTCTTCGAGGGATATATTCCATTTAGTTTGATCACATTATGGAGAGACGGGGAGAGAGGGATATAATACAATACAGATATAGGTACAGGTTCATAATTATCTTTAAGAGTATTTCTTAAAAAAAATTTTAAGTTAGCAACGCAGTGAAGGAGACCCTGTGTGTCTTTCCATTTCTACGGAAACTAGCCACTACGTTTTAGAGTTATCTGAATAAATCTTGGCATATATATAGTAAGTCGGAATGAGACAGATCTGATGACTACATATCGCTGATTATAGAAATCTAGCAATTTATATATTTTAACATATTTTCATTTACTCTGGGATAGGTACTTCTTTTTGATTTCAAAATTTCAGTTTTAATTTAATGAAAATCGTACGCCTATAAAATATAGCTGTCATAGAAACCATCATATAATTAATACGAAAATAACATGACATTTTGAAATAACTTCATTCTTTTCAACGTACAGTAGAGTCCGGTTATAGCGACTTTCAAGGGACCGTCGTTATATCCGGAAGACGCACTAACCGGAAGAAA
>JAEIIU010045451.1:0-16029 GCA_018874675.1 Drosophila baimaii | reverse complement strand
ATATGAATTTTACATTTTGCATACATTTTACATTATACAAGTTATATTTTATCAAAATCTGTTATTATAAATAACAAATTATCTGCAAAGGTATATAAATTTCGGTTCCGCCCGAAGTTAGCTTTTCTTATTTGTTATATATATAATCTTATCTCAAAGTATATATGTTAACAAATAGCGAAGCTATGCTATATTTTATATGTTTATTTTATGATCAATTCATACGGCAATTATACTAATGATATAGTCGTCTAATCTGGACTGTTGAAACTTATTTACTACCTGCAATAAAGAGAGGATTACCTGCAAAGTTGCATTTAGATGTATAGATGTATAGATAGATAGATAGATAGATAGATTGATTGACAGATAGATAGATAGATAAACGACCAGACGAACATGACTAGATCGACCTGACTACTAATGCTATTCACAAATATATAGGTTAGAAAATGATTCCATAACTGCGTTGCAAGGATATAAAAATATAAAATGTATAAGTTTAAAAATAACATAAATGTAAATCTATGGAAATACCTTTTTTATAGAAAAACCTCTTTAAAAAAATATTTTCGAAATCATTGAGTCAACAACTTGATATAATTTGTTCCGATAAAACTTAAATAGCAAAAATAAAGCCAGCAAAGCATATTAAGTTCAATTTAGAGTGAAAATATATATCCCTTTCCACAATTTTCCCTTAGCAAAACACCACATACCATATTTTTCAGCTACATTTTCCCGCTTCCTACAGCCAATGCTAATGACACTGCCATTGTAATAATTTAAGATGATTATGTTGCACTTATTGCAGCGCTTATTGCTGCTACTGCTGCTGCTGCTGCTGCTGCTGCCATTGTTGCTGCCACATTGCTGCTCTTGACTCTTATTAGTTTGGCAGCAGCTGCTGCTGCTGCAGTAAGCTGCCATAGTTGATGGTTATACTTCATTTCTTATATGCGAAATGGCGGGCGAAAGGATATTAAAGCAGCTCCGCCCCCACCGGAGTGACTTCGTCCTGCTTTCATCTGTAATGAGCGGCATTTGTTGATCAATTATTTCGCATCGACATTTTGTTTCGTTTATTTCTCCTTTGTGTGTGTGTGTGTGTGTGCCACGTTAATAATTGACTAATTACAGCTGCTGCAACAGTTTCGAATGCATAATTAATAATTCCCGACTACACACTGGCTGGCATTGTGTTAATACGTTAGTTGCCACTTCGATTGAGCTGAATAATTCGTTGCCAATTAGTAACCACGAAACGAGAAACCATCAAGATATTAACCGGCATATATTCGTCCATAAAATGCAATATATACATACATCTATATATATATATATATATATATAAATATATTTATGTTTGCATAATGGCTGCGGTTGTTGTGCCAATGAAATTACCACTTTGTTAGGCCGTTAAAAGCGAAATAAAGAGATGAATGAGGGATATAAAAACAAAGTTAATCGACTGATAAGTGACTTATCCAGCACTAAGTGTTCAGCGAGTACATAAAAACGAGTGCACTTTGAGAAAATTTAATGGTTATCGAAGAAGGTGTAGGATATATCGACGCAAATTTGCGAAAGTATCGTATGTCCTATGGTTTTTCATAAGACATACGATAATTTCACAAATCTGCGTCGTTATGTATAAAAAAATATACTTATAAGTATTTAAAGCTTGCAGATAAATTATTATATAGCTTAGACAAATTATATACATACTTTAAGCTTGCAAATAATTTATTTTATTGCTGACAAGAATTGTAAACATACTTAGGACTTGCACATAAATTATTTTATAGCTTGAAAAAATAATATAAATATATCTAGCATACATTTAAATGATTCTGTTGCCTTCAAACAATATAAACATATTTTTATCTTACTTATAACTATTTATATAGCTTAGAAAATGTGTATATTTTTTTCTACCTTGTAGATAAGATATTAAATTCCCTCAAAAGTTATATATATAGCTTAAAAAAAATTGTACAATACATATAAATAAATATATATGTAATACTTACATTTAAGTTAATAAATTGCTTTTAAATATAATATAAATATTAAATTAGCTTACATATAAATTAGTATATAGCTTACAACACTTATATATTTTTTCAAGCTTACAAATAAATTATTACATATGTAGCTTAAGAAATTATAGAAATATTTCTAGCTTAAATACGAATACTTATACAGCTTAAATTATTTAATTATATATCTTAGCTTTCATATAAATAATTATGTAGCTAACAAAAATTATGAATATATTTCTAGTTAGCAGATATATACTTTTTAATAGCTACAAAAATATTATATAAATATTTTTAGGTAGGAAATAACAAGAAAAAAAAATAAAAGTATTTTAAATAAAAAAAACCTTTTTTATGGCTATCCTAAGAAGTTTAATTTAATTTAAGGAACATTTAGCGGTTATTGTAAAATACAATGAGTTTTCCCTAGAACTTTTCAGAGATATTTATGCCTTGAAGTCCCCATAAATAAAAGAATTTTCTTCTCTGTATTAATACCGTATATATATGTACAAACCCCTCTTTTTGCTCCCCACATTTTAGCCCGCCCGCTTCTTTGACGAAGGCATCTCCAAAAGCGTTTTTTATTCCTCACTTTTTTGTTGTAGGAATTTGTTTTTTCTTTTTTTTCCCCCCCCCCTCCGCTGTTCTCCCCGCTGAACAACATCACAATGGCAAAGAAGTTGCTTTTTGAATTTTTCAATTAAATGTTAATTAAGTTAATGAAATGCCTGCACAGAGAGAGAGAGTGGGAGAGAGAGAGGAAGGAGGGGAGCCACCAAACCCAACCCGCATGCATGGCGGAAAAAGCCAAATTTCCAAATTTTAAGACCAGCATTCCTTTTCACTCTCTCTTCCTCTCTCTCTCTCTCTCTCTTTCGCTCTCGCTCTCTTCTTAATTTCCCTGGATTTTATTTATTTTTTTTTTGCAAAAAGCTGTGAGCCACAAGAATTTTTCCATCAAAAAGTTGGCATGCATAGGAAATTTGACCTGAGCTTGCCTTTTGGATGTTGGCAAAAATAATTTTAATTAGTTAGCAAAATATAAAAAAAAAAAAACCGAAGTTTACAAAACAAAAAAGGTAACCATTATTTTACCGGGAAATCCCTTAATTGAAGAGGTTACCAAGCAACGCAATTAAGTTCATTTTTTAGCTGAAAAAAAAGCGAGGGTTATGGGATACATTTCCCATGGATTTGTACTGCGAAGGGGAGTCTTCAATATTTATCAATTTACATGGTTTTATGTCAGTTCCGTATTAATTAATATTTTATACCAACTCATGGTAGCTTTCCGTGTATATTTTAAGCATTTTCTTAAAGCAAATATTCCCAATTTAGAACTCAGGCCAACTCATACCGTTTAGCGCCTTTTATAAGCCATAATAACCTGGCAACTTTTTTTTATAATAACCCCGGAAATTCGCCATTTAAATTTCCGTTTGACACGGGGACTTTCTCAAAAAGCCGCCAAGCCACCTTAATTTCTCATTCCCCTGGCCGCACTTTGTCATCGGCTTTTCGCCGCCTCGTCTTTTGGCCAGAGATACTACATAACATATAGGAGGAACACACATACACAGTACGTAGTACACAGTGTACAGAGTGTGTACAGTGTATATTTTTGTGCCCCGAGTCTGTGGGTATTTATGTGCCGCCTGTCCCCTGGCCCCCTGCCTGCTGCCTGCTGCCTGCTGCCTGCTCTCTGCTCCTAATTAGTTAATGTAGAAAAGCAAGGCCTGTCACTCTGTGCCGGGATCTGGAGGAGGAACTGAAGCAGGAGCTGATGCTGCAGAGGCTGAGGCTGAGGCTGAGGCTGGAAGCTGGGTGGCCGCAGTCCCCAAGTTGGTTCCCCCGGCGTTGGTGTCTCGGTCTCAGCACGCGGCTTGCTACAAAGAACATTTTTGGAATCCCTCTGGGGGGGGGGCAGGGACTGGGTGGTTATTGCTTTGTGGCAGCTGTTCCCACACCCTCACCCCCCCCCACCATCCTGGCCGGGGGTTTGCTCTAATGAAATATATGGGGACAGGCTTCAAAGCAGATTTTACATTCAACGTTCCGCGTCTCTCCACGTCCCTTTTTTTGGCTTCATGTCTAAGCAAATGTGCGCGTGTGTTGCTTTGTATGTATTTTTAATGTCGTAGAGAACACTTACACACTCACACACACACACAGAGACCACCTTTGCCCCTTGGCACCCCTTCTCCGCCGCGCAGGCATTAAAAATGTAAACGCTTTACGGGCCACGAGGCGTATGCTTAATGCATAACGTATACGCACCGTGCGCCGTGGTGCGCATACAAATAAAGCAAATGAACTCAACTCTCTTGCCTCCTTTGCTTTTTTTTTTTTGCTTACAGGTAAACGTGAGCAACACCTGGACCATGCCACAGGAGGGCCTGAACGTCTTCTATCGGTTCTTTCGCGATCGCATCTCCTGGTTCGAGGCCGATGCCGTCTGTCAGTTCCATCATGCCAATCTGGTGACAGGTAAGTGTTAGCAGATACATAAGGTAATCCATACCAGGAACCCCAAGATCCTAGCCAGGGAAAAGGGGAATATTTTCTGCTATATTTTCTTATTAAAAACATAAAATATATCAATGGATTCAATATTGCAAATATTGTATAAATATTCCATAAGATCCATGTTATTTTCTGAGTTGTTTTTTGAATATTTCAAAACCATTTTTAAACCTCTTTCGACATGAATTTACCTACCTTAAAGATCTCCTTTGTTTTCCCTGTGCCAAATGCCAGCAAAATGTAAAATGCAAATAAGCCTAGGCCACACAAGGGAGTGAGAAATGGACACACACAGTCACCAGGGGAGGTGAAAGTTAGAACCTGAGCTCAGCTGGTTAGCCAAGTTGCCCCCGGTGACTGAGAAGGGGGAGAAGGAGGGGAAAGGTTCAGACGTAGTCCTGCACATTATTACAAATGTCCGGCAGCTGTTGGCACAAAGGACGACTGTCACCTAGCAACGAATGCATCTAAATTCTGGAAAGGAATACGCATGGGGGGACGCAGCAGAAGGAGATGCCATTGTGGCCGGCAAATGAATGAAATGACAGCAAAGTGACGCAGCCACAGTCGAGTCTTTTATGTGGCCAGACCCCGAAAGAGCTTTGCCCGAGCACCAACCTCTATCTCTCTCTCTCTGGGCTGCATTTTATGCCCGGAGTCCCAAGCCAAGCCCCCATCCCATCCCCATCCCATTCCCATTTACCGCATTGCTTTTGCCGCTCATTTTCATTTTCATTCTCGGCCTTCGCCGCCTCCCATGAACCAACCCCGACCTCATAATACAATAAATCCTCCTGACAAATGCTGTCGCTGCAGTGCCTGACTGCCGGCGGTCTGTGGAAGTGGACCAGGTTGAGATTGGGGTCACAGTGGCCAGATAAAGATGGCCAGCAGCAGCAGCAGCTCTAGGTGCATCTAAATCACATTCATGCGGCCTGAATGACCCAAAACAACAGGGATGCCCCCCCGTCGTCCCCAGCAAAAGTTGCCAATATATTTTAGGTTTCAACAAAAGTTTTCCACGGAGTGGGGGGGGGGGAGCTGCTGCGATCTTTGCCAGGCCATCGGCATCCGCATCCGATTCGCAGATAAAAGTCACCGAATTTCAATTTATTCGTGTGAATTATTAGGGATTTTATAGGTTTTTTTGTTTGTTAGCTTGGTTTAATAACATTAGCTGAGGTATTTCACCATTTTGATCTTCAAATGTAACCTGTTCTGGGGATTTATTGTATTTATTTAAAGGTTTGCTGGGTTCCTTGGCTTGAAAGTAAACTTTTTTTTAATTAAATAGGTATTTTCTTGGCTTAATTTCATTTTATTTACCTGCCTAGGTTACCTTATTTAAATATTATACTTATTTTACCTAATATTTAAAGATTTAGCTAGAAATTAAATTATTTGTGGCTTGAATGAGTACTTTCTTAGGTTTAAAAAATCCTAAGCCAACTTCTAGGGTTTCTTTATGAAATATTTAAACAGATTTAGCTTCTTAAAGGGAATAAGTTCGACTTTAAAAATAATGTAGGAAGTAACCTGTAATTTTGCAAAATAGTCCTTACTTTATATCCGCTAAAATATTTATTATTTTTATTTATCGGCAAATATTTTCCATAGCTATCTCAAAGGAAATTTTGCGTGCGGGTCAGGGGTCACTGAGCCTAGACACATTTTTTGTGTTGACACATGCAAATAGAACTCAGTGTTGTGTATGCATGGTAAAGGATGGAGTGAGGAGGGGAGTGCGGGTTAAGGCCATGACAAAAAACTGAGGGGTTAAGCACAAACAAAGGCTAAATAACAATCGCAAACAGGAATGAAAACAGAAACTGACACGACGAGAGCAGGAAGAATGAAAACAAAAATAATTTTCCAACAGCGTTTTGTTAACAATTTGTGTTGTCACTGGAGAATGGCATCGAGCTGATGATGGCTTCCACATTCCCAAAAAAAAAACACACACACACATCCTGTCCCAAAAACAAAAGCAAAAAAAACCAAGCAATAGAAACAAAAAGCTAAATAAAAAACACAGCAAAAAAAAAAAGGACAAAAACAGAACAACAATGGACGAGGCGAATTTAATAGAAATACTCTGTGTAGAACAAATAAAAAGCATTTGTCGTCTCGTTTTCATTTGAACTATTCTCTCTCTCTCTTTCTCCCTCTCTCTTTCTCATCCTTTTTTTGTCGGCACATGTGTGTGTGTTTGTGTGTGTGCGGCGAGAATGTCCTTACAGTCGACAACAGTTTTCAATTCGATGCAACGCGCGACCTGCTGAGGGAATTGGATGTGAACGACATCGTTTGGATTGGTCTCATGCGACCGCAGAACTCGGATCGTTTTATGTGGTCGTAAGTACAACAATAGCAACAATAGCAACAAAATAAAAACAAAAATAAAAAACACAGAAAAACAATATCAACATCATTGCCAAAAACAGCACCAACACCAGAAACCAAACACCAATACCATACACTGAGAGTTTTTAAAGAAATTTACTAGCTACATATTTTATCTGATGAGTTAAATTATATTTATATAAAACCTTAACTAAATATAAAGTAAGCTCTAGTTTTCCTAACTTAAAAACAATATACAAATATTTGCTAGATCATAAAACATATATATTACATAGATTTTGGGGTAATAATCAATTCAAACCAATGGAATGAATAAAAAGGGTACTCTCCTTGTTTTTTTTGAACAGTGCACACATAGAGACTGGTTACAAATAGGGCCGAAAGGGATTGTGTGACAATTGTCCTGTTGGGGCCGACATGTGTATAGCAGCAGCAGCAGCAGTCCTTCATTTAGGAATAGATCTGTGACCGCTCTGGAGTCAAGGTTCTGTGGGGAAACTGTTCAACTTAACGAGCGGCAAATGCCGAGGATATTCGAGGAAATAAATAAAATAAAAATATACACAAAGCATCCTATAGAAAAGGTTACATTTTCATAACAAAAGGAGAGCAATTAAATTCAGAAAACCATGTCAGGCAGTACAGGAAATTAATTAAGAAGGTGAAAAGGTTACTTCATGATATATTTTAGGAAAACAAAATATACATACATTCAGCACCTAAAATAAATTATAAAACTAAGTAAATTAATACTTCTTGTATCTATTTTTTGGGGGACCTTTTAGGAACTCACGTCCCTTGGTGGCGGACACTGGCTACTGGGCAGAGTCGCTGCCCCTCATGGATGCACCGCTCTGTGCCGTTATCGATCCCATTCGCGACTACCGCTGGCATGCCCTAAGATGTGGCGGTCCCGAGACTGCCTCTTTTCTCTGTGAGATGCCAGGTAAGTGAAGAAGAGAATTTTCCCAAGGCTGGGAGCCATCTCTTAGTTACTATTCGCCTTCACATAGTGCCCAGCTGGGCGGACGCATGCATCCTGAAGGATATGCCCAACCTGACCATGCAGTATATGGCGGACACGGCCAGCATTGAGCTGATTCGCAACTGCCAGGAGGAGGGATTGCTGCGACACACCTGCAAGGGCAAGGAGGTGAGTTTTTAGCTAATATAATATTTCTTTTACATATGTAATATTTTATTATACTCACAGATATCTAGATCTTACCTTTATGGTTATCCCTAATCCCTAATGAACTCTCTTTCCAGGATCGTGAGCGTGCCATTGGCCAGCTTATATGCCCGAAGGAGCGCCTGGAGGCTCAACGCATCACGGACATCACCAATTCGCACTTCAAGTCGCTGCAGATCATCAAGAACATACGCACGGATAACAACGAGAACAATGACATCGATTTGCTGCCCAACTATGGATCCCGCATGGCCATCAACATTCAGGTGGCTCCGCCAGCAGTGCCGCGCGTCTCCTCCTCCGTTCCAGGGCTGGGCGAGCTGATGCAATCCGATGCCCCTGGCACGGTGTCCATGTCGGGTCTTTACAGGATACCCGATCAGGTGCCCAAGCCGGTGAAGAAGGCGGCCAAGAAGGTGATTGTTCCGGACTTTGCCAAGAAGCTGCAGAGTCACCAGCAACACCAGCAGCAACAGCAGCAGCAGCAACATCAACAGAAGTCGCGCAAGGCTCACCAGCAGGAGCAGGAGGAGAAGGAGCTGAAGGAGCAGAAGGAGGAGATGATGATGGGCGACCAGCCGGCGCTTAGCGAGGAGCAATTGCCGCCGGGCATGGCCTTTGGCATGGGTTTGCCCCTCAACGAGGATGAGGATAGCAACAGTGATGCCTCCAATGAGATATTCGAGCACTTGCCGCACAAGAAGAAGATCCTGCCGCAGGATCTGCGCACCATGTCGCCAATTTTGGAGGACAAAACCACAGTAATTACAACAGCAAGGACAGCGGTGACCACAGTTTCAACAACGGAAGCCACAGCCACGTCTGCTGCATCCATAGGAACCACACCAAAAGCTATAGTTGACACCACAAGCTCTCAGGCACCGGAAACAACAACAACAACAACCAAGCTGGCAGAAACAACAACTACACCAACAAAGGAGCCAATTACAACAACACCAGCAAAGGAAGCAATTACAACAACAGTCAAGGCAGAGCCCTCAACAACAACAACAACAACAACAGCAGGCATGTCCACAAGCACAGTGAAGCCCAAGCAGGCAACAACAATTACAACGTCAACAACAACAACAACAACAACGACGACGACAGAGAAGCCACAGGAATCACCAACAACAACGGAAAAAGCACAACCATCATCAACAACAATAACAACAGTAGCAACTTCACCAATAACAACTACAACAACAACACCAACACCAACACCAACACTTTCAACAACAACCAAAACCACAGCTGGAATTGCAGTTACTTCCCGCAACGAAGCCAATGGAAACATGGCCCATCCCATACATCCCTCGCAGCAGCATCACCAACAGCAGCAGCAGCAGCAACAGCAACAGCAGCCGCAGCAGCAACTATTCGAGCAGCAACAGCAGCATGCAACGCATGTCAACGAGTCCGCGGACAATACGCGCTTCATACCGCCCATGTTGCTGGTGAAGTCGCACTATGTGCCGCCATCGAAGCATGCCAGCAGCGAGCATGCCAGCGAGCGTGCAACAATTACCACCACCACCACTCCGGCAGCAGCGGCGACAACGACAGTTAAGCAGGCGGAAGCAGAGCCATCAACAGTCACGTCATCGAAGCCAGTGACAGCAGCCACATCAGAGGCAACAGCAGCAGCAGCAGCAGCAGCAGCAGTAACTGCACAACCAGCAACAGCAGCAGCAGCCACGGCAACATCAAGCGTGACAGCGACAACAGGTACAACAGCAGCAACCACAGCAGGCCAGGATGTGGCCAAGACAAGCGTGAAAACATCCGAAGAGACCACAGCAACACCAGGAGGAGCAGGAGCAGGAGCAGGAGCAGCTACAACAACTCCCAAGCCAGCAGCAGCAATAGTAATTGCAAGTGATGCGCCAGCAACAGCCGCAGCTAATGAAATCAAATCGAATGCCACACCACCACCAGCAGCAGGAGCAGCAGCATCCACATCCACAACTGCAATGCCCCAGAAGCAGGCCAAGAAGAAGGAGGACTCCGAGTTGGAGACTGCTTCCGAGGAGGGTGAGCCGCTGGAGGAGGAGGAGGCAGCCACCACGCGACACAACTTCCTGGAGGAAACTGAGGCGCCATTCAAGCCAAATCGACGACGCTCGCTAACCAAGCCGGAAACAGTTAGCTACTTCAAGAAGATCCTGGGCTAGGCAGCACACCACAGACACACACAACACCACACCACACCACACACACACACACAACCCCAGGATGAGGAGCAGCAGCAGGCAGGCAGGAGCCATAGCAATCCGCACTAGTAACCGTAATCGTAATCGTAACAGTAACCACTGTTAACCCATAACAACAGCCACACACAGAGAGAAAAAATAAATAGTAGAAAGTAAGTTCAACACACACAGAGAGGGAGTGGGAGAGGGAGAGCTCCTCCCAAAACTTTGCACGTAATTGGTTGAGAATCAGAGAGATGGCTGGCAGTTTCCCTGGCCCAAAAACCCCAACCCAAATGGCGCAACGCATTCCAGGCCATTTCCCCCCCAACCCAACCCAAAAACCCACCACCACATCCTCTCATCCACACATTCCGGCCAAAGTTTTTTGGGAGGAATGGAACCCCCTCCCTATCCACGCCACGCCACGCCACGTCCCGCTTTCCCAAAGAGGCTTGTGTTGTCTCCGGCAGATATGCCGGAAATCCAAGCTGTTAGTCAACGCCAGGCGGAAACGCAAAGAAAACTCAACTCAACTCAACTCGACTCGACTCGACTCGACTCCACTTGCAAGAGTACCGAATATGTCAATTTTTCACCGGAAAAAAACAAAATGAAAATAAAACCAAGCAAACACATGCGAGATAGAGAGACACACAGATACACTTACAGATAACAAGAAGGCAGGTGTGCACTGAAAAAAAAAAGAAATAACTGAAAAAGAAAATGGTTTAAGGGTAAAGAACATTGAACAAGCCTCCAGAAAATGGTAGAGTTTTCTTGAAGAAAATTAGTCAAGCCTTTTAATTAGTAAAGAAAGCGAAAACAGCTGTTTGCAGCCAGAACCCGTTGGGAATTTTAAGGCCAACTTCTTGATTTGAAGAAGTATTTCTACTTTTCAACAACTAAGTCATGTTCCTTGTTCGAAATACCTTTCCTAGAACAACTTTCCCGCTCAGTGTGGAGTCGCTGGGAGTCTGTCAAAGAGCAGGTGAAGACGACGCAGAAGGCGGGACTAACACGAATGGGGAAAAATGGGTGAAAAACAAAGGCGCAAGGCAATGCAGGGACAGCAGCAAGAAGGACATAAGACGACGGAGCATGAGGGAGTGTGTGTGTGTGTGTGTGTGTGCATAGCAAAGGCCAAATCTAAAGTACGATAAATACTAAAGAAAAGTGTTTACAAAACGTATACATAAGGCGTCTGTTAAGGATTTTCGCTTACTCGGCCTAAGGGCGACATGATGTGGTCACAAAAAAAAAAAGAAGGCAAAAACCGAAAGAAAAACGGGGGGAAAAAGCAAGAAAAAGTGCAGGCTGGAAAGCTCTTGGCAGCAATTACATGCCCTCAGCCTTCCACTTGTCACATTTTCCTTTTACCCAAAGCGAGTGCTTCACCAAGATCAATTGAGTTTTCAACACTTTTACCGATGGCTTAGAAATTGTGTAAGCATTTCTCTAATTTAGCTTTAAATACAAATACTAATGAAACCATTTTAAAAGCCAAACAAACAACACATTCAATCAGTCTTTTTAATGAATTTTAATATTAAATTTGTGTGTGTTTTTCCCCAGGCTAAATCCTTTTACTAGCTGCCTTTTCCAAAGCGATAAAAGGTTTCACTTAACGCCTCAACTTGCTTTTAAACTTTGGTCAACCCCCCAAACTTTTCGAGTAAGCGAATATCCAAAAAATAAAAACAGCAAACCGCCAATTACATATTTATCTATAAATTATGAACATACGAAACATAGATGTGTTTGTTTTTTTTTTTTTTCTAATGTGTGTGCAAAATAGTCAAATACAATTTGTGTAAGTGAGGAGGAGGGAAAATTTAAGCAAAAGCACAAAGAGCTGGACGGACGAGCGTTGGTCATTTGGAAATTTTGAGAAAATTACTCCGAATGATTGCGGAAAATTGGCAGAGAAGCGGAGAGGCGTAAGGAAAATAAAATGAAATGAAACGAAATGAAATATGCGTTGAAAGAAACGAAAACGAGAAGCAGCACACTTAAGATTAAGCTAAAATTTAACGAATCGAAAGCGAGGCCCGAGACGGAAAATAAAACCGAAATTGAGAAAGGAAAACAGCGGCAAGGAAGGCGCGGTCCCCCAAAAAAACAAATGAGAAAAAGCAAAGCACTTGATGTAGAGAATTATTTGTAGGTACTTGAGGAGAGTAACGGGCAGATTAATGCGGATCCAGTGGGTCCTTTCGGCCACGCTTTGAAGTCGTTGGCGGCGGCGGCAGAGGCGGCGGCGGTAAATATGCGGTAAACAAAAAAAAAAAATAGTATAAATATAAACCAAGTAATGAATTATGAATAAAAAACCGAAAAACCCCTTCAAGAAATTACAAATGCCCATGCGTTTTACTAGGGGTTTTCACGGGGAGGGAAGGGGGAGTTTCTGGAAAATGCATTGCAAAAAAAGAAGGCTGATGGGTGGCGGACGGTGGGCGGACAGACATTGAAAGGAGCTGGCTTAATAGCCGAGGGCTTTGTCGCTTTCCTGTCACGGGCTAGTTGCCCCGTTCTCAGTTCCACTTTCCTTTTTTTGCTGTCGATTTTCCTCTTTTATTTTCCATTTCCCCCCCTCCTCGTGTTTTGCCTTTTTTTTCCGCTTTTCTTTTTCGCTTTCCTTTTCTGTGTTTTTTTTTTGCGTGGATGCGGCGAGTTCGCGACGCGTGAAAAGCGGCTGGAGGCGTATTTTGTAAATTGAAAAGCTTGAGGGCAGGCCAGCGTCCAATGAGTGCCCCTAACGAAGTGAGGGGAGGGGGGTGGGTGAGGAGGATACCCTCAACGGCCTGGTCTCAGGGCAATATGCGGAATATGCTAACTGTGGCCCTGCATGTCGTATACGTAATATTGCGTATACGTAATTTCAATTCAATTAAGACTTAAACGTCGCTGGATGTCTCTTAGCCTTTGATAATTGTATAATTGTGGGGTAAATGCAGGGAGTAAAGGTAGGTACAGTGCTGCTCATAAGTGTTTAACATTTAGCAAATATTATTAAATATTTCCCTTTCTAAAGACTTTAATTAGGGCTTATATATAATTAATTTAAAATGGTCTAATGAAAGGTAATTATTTGTGTATTGTAAACCTTAAAAGGTATTTCTTCGATTAATTTTATGGGCTACATGTCGTATGCGTAATGTGGTATGCATAAGAGCTTTATTACTTAATCTCTTTCTATATTTTTTAGGTACTTAATTATCCGAATGTTATTTATTATTTATTTATTATCCTATTTTACACACAAAACACTCTCTTAAGAATCATTAAACCAATGCTCTCTAATTATTTAAAACCCCCTAAATATTATTAGTTAATAGTTCTATTGTTTATAATTGGCTTATTGGCCTTCCGCTTGACTTGCCGTGCATACCCCTTGTGTTCTCTGGTCAAGAGCCTGGTTTCGTTTCAACCTAAGTGGATTGTTGGCCAAAATGGTAGCCCAATGTCCGTAATTCGCTTCGACGGAGGACATTGCATGGGTGTGTGCGGGTGTGTGGGTGTGTGCGTGTACTCAACTTGAGCATTCCGGCACTTTGGTCTCGCTCCTAGTGCTGGTGCTGTTGCTGGTGCTAGTTCTGGTGGCTGGTCACTGGTTTTGGCCATGGCCAGCACTGCAGATCCTTCTACTCGTCTGAAATTTTGCTTTTCTTTGTCGGTTTCTATTTTTTTTTTTCTTTGCTTTTTGCGTGCCGCATGCAAAGGGCAGTGAGTGAACCCCCAACTGAAAATAGCTGAACAGCGGGGGGGCGTGGCCCAGAACGCCCACACTTTCGGTACGGAAAGTTTCTAACATTCCAGCAAACGCCGAATACTCCACGAATTTAACAGCAGACATAAATATATTTATTTTCTCTTTAAATTCCTAGAAAATCAGCTTTCATCTTAGGGCCCCAGTCTAGCCTGTTATATCTTTGGAATTTAAAATGATAATGCACAGGGAAAAAAAACAAACGCCAATGCAGGCCAGAAGCCAGGTCGAATGGGTGCCAAGGGCCTTCCCCGCCGGGCAATACGGGCAACACTCGCTGAATTTATTACACACACTGCAAGCGCTTTTATTTCATTTCAGGCAATGGCCTCTTTTGGTCCTTTTACGGCCAACTCGAGGAGCAAATTAAGTGCAGCCGGCGCAGAGGATCCTTCCCACACACACTCACACACACACATGACAACCATTAGGCTGGAAATTAAATTTTTTATTGAGGGAAAAAAGAGGAGGACCGTAAAAGGCAGTCCCCCCCAAAGGGATATGTTCGCAAAGGAGGCTGCAAAATTTCAAATTTATATCAATTGCGGTTGCTCATTGACGCCTCAAAAGGTTTTTACGTCCGCCTCTCTCAGTCTTCGTCGGAGTTAATTGAATTCCACAGCCACAGCCACAGCCACATATAACGACTTCGACTACATCCAGGTGTAACTACATCCTCGACTACATGTGGCATTAATTATGCAGTTGCCACATGAGCCGCCGGCGAACTTGGCTCGGGCATTGAACTTAATCAATTTTGCAATTGAAATAGCAGCCCACAAAAGTCAGTTATCAGGGGAAAATATATATAGCAGCATCAGCAGGCAAACTAAGGATATACATCGATAGGAGAAACCGATATTATATATATTATGATATATGTACATACTTATCTTCAAAAAATATCAAAATATCATATTAAAAATAGTCTAAAGTTTGATATATGGAGTAAAGAAATACTAGAAAATTCACTTTTTATAAATAAATCGAATAATTATCGATATTATCGATACAAAAATATGTATCAAAAGAAGGTTATTTCATGTATTGCATTTTTTATTGATTAAATAGACAAATATTGATCTGATATATCAAATAGAATATCAATTAATTGCATTAATAAATCGCAACGTTAATATATGAATTTATATATCGATTTATATATCGACATTCAAGTCAAATATCGATACACTTCATATTAATATTTTCTGGCAATCCTAAGGTAAACTTACACCTCAGCTTTGGAGTTATCTAAAGGAAACTAGTCCTTTACACGGCAAAAACTATATATATAGGATGGAATCAAAAAGATTGAACGACTATAACATATAAAAGTAAACCGAAAACTAATAGAATTATCCACTATCTATAATTGTGTTCAACAAACTAAGATAATGAAGCAGAGAAACGCAAGATCATCGCCTGTAAGTACCTATTAACTTGCAGAACTTTGCCCCGATATGCAGATATCAATATCAATATCGATTGCAGCTTCCGTTAATCACCGCTGAACTGCTATCGGCAATCGCAGCGAGCGGCAATTATCCTAATCCCATCGCTTCGAGGACCCTGCTCCACTGGGGAGAACCACTCGAAGTGACGTCCGCAGAGGAAATGTAAGTGCAAAGTGGGTTCCTTGACGGCTGCCTCGGGGGCTGCGTCGCGTCATCGAGCTGCAGTCAAATGGCAGTAAACTTCAACTGTCCTGCAGCACTGTGTTGTCCTTGTTGTCCTTGTTGTCCTTGCTGCCTCTCGCTGCCTCTCTCGCTTCCACTTGGCTTCGGCGCCAGCAATGGCAATGGCAATGGCAATGGCAACCGGATGCGGAACCAATTTAACGACGCCATTTCCGCGCGCTCTGGCGACCAAACGTCAGGCAATGCAACTGCAAAATCTCTGCGGCGACCATTGCCATCATGGCTGTGGCAGGACCGCCATCCT
>JAEIIU010045442.1:0-26707 GCA_018874675.1 Drosophila baimaii | reverse complement strand
GGTTGCATATTCGCTGAGTTATGATGGACACCGACTTTCAAAACAATATTTCGAGAAAAACGGGTTTAAAGTTTTACATACATACGGACGGGTATGCGAGACAAAAACTTTAAAAAATCATATCTCCGTCGATTCTTCACCAAATTGCTTGCAATTTTAACAGAATACTCCTGAGACTTTGAACTATCGAATAAAAAAATAAAGAAAAATTGACATTTTTGACCCCTGTAAGCCCTTAAGCTTATAATTTCCAAGTATTCAATTTATATACCTTTTTCATACACAACTCTTGTAAATCCGCTTTAATTAAATACACTTTCAAAATGTATATTTAACGAATATAATTATCACAAGTTTATAAGTGTTAACAATAAGTATTTATTATTTCATATAAAAAGTGCATATTATTATTTTTTTAAAGTAATAACTCGACTCGCAAAAAACTCTCTTTAAGCCACAAAAGAAAACATTTTTAAATATATTTTCCCTCTCATTTTGTGAGTGTAGGTTGGGGGCTCATTATCGGAGTGCGCTCAATGGAATGTAATGGTGGCCCCGACTCTCAGCCCCGCCTTGGCCCTCAGCTGGATCGCTCATCTCCGCCATCATCCCCCCATTCCCCCAATTCCGGAGCCCGCATCCCGCATCCTCTGATCACCTGGTCCGCAGCTTGCGTGCTGGAGCGCCGCTGTCTCCGCTGGCATTTCGTGTTATCCTTCAGCTCAATTTCGGCTACTTTTGGATGTCCCCCAGCGAGTGAGTGTGGCAGTGTGTGTGTGTGTGTGCAGTGAGTGGATTGCATTGCATGTCGCATGTCGCACTCGAACTCAAAACCCAAACCAAAACTCGAACTCCGCTCCGACTCGGACTCGCTGTGTGTCTCCCGGCGTCCGTCCGATAAGGTTTTAAGTTATGACCTTTTAAAATGTCCAAATGCGGCGATAACACGTGATTACTACAAATGTATTCGGAGAGTGCAGCGGATCAGGATGCACCAACAGGGCCCTTATGGCAGCAGAGAGAGACAGAGAGACAGAGAGAGAGAGAGATGGGTAGCTTGGCAACAGACAACAAATTGTTTTGGCCGCCAAACTAACAAATGAAATCCTAAATCACACCGCACTCCCGCTGCTCCCACTCCTACTCCGCCATTTGGCCAAGCTTCTGTCCATCATCCGGCGGGGCTCCAGGACACAGGATCCCCATCCTCGGCCATCGAGTAGCTGCTATTCATGCGAAGGAATCATAAATATCGATCAAAACGTCAACGTTTTATCTATTCCACAAATCGATCGTACACTGTGCAAATTAGGGTAGGCGACCTTTACTGTCTAGGGCTGCACTAGAATTATGCAGATAAAAATATATATATAAATTATAAAGAGCGCATAGTATCTTATGAACACTTTTCGTAAAGTTTACATCACCTGTAATAGGCAGTTAGCATTCTGCAGAAACATAACATAATCTCTACATATTTTCCTGTGCTGACATACATTATATATTTGTCGTTTACTTATTGTATATTGTATCTTAAATCAAATATATCAAAAATGTTCTACAACTTACATAAAATGTGTCCTATATCTAAGGGAAGTGCATTAAAATTGACTAAATATAATAACATAATATTATATTAATATATAATAACATGAAATACATTTAAGTATTCTTACATTTTATTCAAAAGTAATAACAATAAATAATAATTAGTAAATAATGATATAATAAACTATACTTAAGAGGTTTATTTCTCAAAGTAAAATAGAAAAATATGAAATATATGCAAGTTTTCTAATATATTATTCACAAACTTCAAAGCATTCACCGTGGGGAAATTATATCACCTATAAAACATATATTTTAAATTTATTTAAATACACAATTTAATATACGTTGTAGAAGTACTTTTCGTAGCATTAAGAGGTTTATTTGCTAAACTAAAATATAAACTATATATACGCAGGTTTCATGGGATATTTATATCATAAATAATATGTACATATATAATCAGTTTAAATATATAATTTAATATATGGTGAAGAAATATTTATCGGATCATTTATATCACCTTAATAATAAATACACGTTGTAGAATTATTTATCGGAACATTGCCTTTACATGCAAAACATATTTCTTATAATAATACTGAGGCTTATTACGACTCAAGTGTTCTAGTAAAAATTCCTATTACATTTAGGTAATCAAATCTTATCAAGATCAGGTGAACATGCCAAGGGAAGCCCTTCCTGGCCGCCGAAATTCCCACACTGGCAATCTTCCCAGCGAATGCAGCCCTGGTCTCGCTCTGCTCCGCTGCTCCATTCACCATGTAAAGACCTCGTCCGCTTCCAGGGGCGCAGCGAAGGATTGGGGGTTGGGGGTTGATCACTTTGTAAATTGTTGGGCCTTGCATAATTTAAGCATAATTCTTATTTTATTTTTGCCAGCCAGCCAGTGTGTGTGTGTGTGTGCGAAGGCGAAGGCTCCCAGGAATTTCATCTTTCGCTGGCATATGTCGATTGCGGCCAGATATCCGTCGCTACCCGACAAAATGCTCCAAGGGATTTCCGCCCCGCTCCGCACCCGCTGCACAACGATCCGCTCCGGTCCGCTCTGCTGCTACGATCCTGGGCCGCTGGCCCCGCTGGCTGCTGATTATTATAAGAGGGGGCCGGGACGTATAGATGGCTAATAATAACAATAATAATATGCGTTCGCTTATCAAAATTGACGTCAGATCTTATTGATATGCATCTGGATGCAGTGCAGCGAACTTTTGGCCAGGCCACAAAGGAAAATCGTGTCAGGGAATCGCTTGGGCTTAATTGAAGCGTTATTATGCGACTGTCACATACACGCACGTATGCAAAATGTGCTGTGTGCCCCGAACTCCGGCTCCAGCACCAGCCACAGCCACAGCACCAGCTCCGACTCCTACTCCAATCCCGAACCCCGGCTGGATCCTGCTGCGCCTGCGCGAAACCTTCGCTTCACCTTCGCTCAGTTTGACAGATGCCTCAGAATTTTTAAGCACCGCGGGCCATCTCGGAACTTCTGCCACGGCAGCCGTCTTTTATTAATCAGCAGACTGTCCCGGGCCCGCTCGGGTCCCGAGCTGCGGTTGCGAATATTATTTATATCGAATTTAATAATAATTCTTGAGCCGCTGCGTAGGCTGCTGCCGCCGCTGCTTCTGCTCTTGGCCAGTTTGATCAGCTCAGAAATTTGCATTGATCGACGTTGCAGATATGGACAGGCAGAGGCCAGAGTCAAAGTCAGCACAAGGTCTTTCACTGAGAGAAAAAAAAAACATTATCTCGGGAGAAAGTAGTTCTCGTGCAACTCGCTTGCCTTGAGTAAGTCAGCACCGTATTTGTCTTGGCATTCGTGTAACGATAGATTGCGTTGACAGCTAATTTGTTAACTGGATCAAATAGATACAGATCGATGGGAGTTGAGGAATGTTTATCAAATGTTCAGGCAACCAATTAAATAATATAAACTCCCATAAGCTGAGCCGGCTACTTGAGTTCATATTTAATATATTTGCTTACTCAAGTCAATTCGATGTGGAAAATATACTAAAAAGGAAACTGTGACTAACGAAATTGAACCACGTTACTTTGACTATAATCTTTACTTGATAATAATGATATTCTGCAATGAAAATACAATGCTTATCTATTTTATATTCTTTTAAATATTTCGTGTGGAATCCCATAAATAAAATTCTTTTCAAGAGAGCCTGGAGCAAGCTTAAGAGCCAAATGCATGTGCATAAAAATTCTAGAATTCTGAATCTAGAACTGTTCTAACATATTTTCATAAGCTAAAGAATTTAACGAAATAATTATATCAAACTAACTTTTTTTTTAATTGGAAGAGCATAAAACTATCTTAAAGTCTATCAAAAAATGTATATGTTAATGAGGATCAGAAATAGTTAATGGTTTTTAAGTGCATAGTAATTTTTGTGGCGCCATTGCTTATGTTATATTTATAATTACTTTTTTGCCAGTGCATCGACACAGAGACGAGACAATGCTGGGATGTCGAGATGTGAAGATGTGGAGATGCTGCTGCTGCTGCCGCTGCCGATCGGTCTCAGCGTTTATGATGAACGATCTCGGACGTGGGGGCGGTGGAGGTGGCAGCGGCGGAGGCGGTGGCCATTCAACTTCATATACTTTCGCCCGGGTGAAAAGTATGCGCCGCCCTTATTAGCATGCCACGGACGTTGCGGCGGAGAAAAGTGGGTTACTCCCGCTGCACATCCTGCGCCCGCCTGCCCCCCTGGCTTAATGTGCCGTTTTGTTAAATTGCAGCGTTAAGAATTGCGCACATAAAGCATTTTGTTGTCAAACTGATTTCTGATCGTACATAATTTTTATCTTGATCCAAATAAGCCTTACACGATCAGAACGCAGCCCGGCATCGGGGCCCCTAGGGCCGCGAAAACCAGAAACCAAAAAGCCAGGGCAGCGGCCACAATGTACCAGCAGCGGCATCGGCATCCACATCCACATCCACATCGACATCGTTAATATATGCATGCGTGGTCAGAGGCGATATACTATATACCTTTGCACGGCAACGAATCCGCGCAACAAATGAGTCTTGGCCATATGCAAAATGTATCAGAATTATGAGCGTATTTCCCAAAAAATACTTATGGCTCTTGGGCGTTTCAAATGTTATGCCTTATTTGTCGCTGCGTTGCCGCCCCGTCGCCCACCAGAAAGGCCGAAAATGGCTAAGTGGCCGGCACTTAAGTGCACCATAAAATTCGAAACGCATAAATCATCCCCCAAAATCCACATAATAATCGGTTAAATGGATGTCCGAAACACGAGTCGGCGATAACAACTATGACTCCGTGGCTTTAAATTGACACAAAAATCAAATCAACTTTTTATGGCCATAGTTATGAAGCGGAGTGTTTTATTGTCCGTCGTTAACTTTCGAGAATATCAATTTGGGATTTAATATTGTTCCAGGCGCTCCATTGATTATGCGATAACTATCAATAAAAAGTGGAAATGTCCGATGATCCACAGCCGCCTGATTTGAAATGGGAAAACTATAAAGCGCAGAGAGGGGGATTAACGCTGCGTGCCAAGACCATAAGGCAGTGGGTTTACATCTTTCTATTACGAAAGCATTCCAAACAATGGATTTTACACAGCAAACATTCTGCAGATAAATTCCAAAATTTTTAAATTTAATTTGTTGGTTAATCTTACTGTGAGCAACAGTAAAGTCTGCGTAATGTGTTTCGTTATTTAACTGCTCTAGAGTAAATTCAACCAAAAATGTGCAGTGGAAATGCAATAACCTACAAAATTAGTCAAATATACTATTTTACTATAGCTATAGTAACCTTAAGTTATAGGTATTATTTATAAAATATAATAATAATATGCTAACAGTATTTTTATTTTTATTAGTTCAGCAGAGACTTATTACTTCCGTAGTAGTAAAATATGTCTATCCAGAGATATTAGAACTAGTTGGGAATTTTATGCGCAAACGTCCGATAACTTAAGAACTACTATATCTAATCCTGCAGTTTGCTGTCATTACATTTAGACTACAGCAAAACACACATAAACTGGTACGTGAGAGCTACTGTAAATGCAGTCAAATAAACAGTCATACAGTCACCAAATCCAACATCAAAATACATGTACTATAGCTTTACTGTAAGTCAACCCACAAAAGTTGGATGATTTTACCCACAAGAATTCTCCTGTATATCTAATCATAATACCAAGGGGTTTTACCTTGACACACCTTAAGTTTATTTAAGTTAAATAAACAATGAGACACTTTCCTATAGCCTGAACAAAACGGAGCCTAGCTCTAATTGGAGGCTTAAGCAAAGCCTCACCACTTAAACCTACCTTCCTATAGCCTACAGTCTTGTGTTAAAATTAATAGAAATAGGTAAAAATAAAACCCTTTCCCTAAAACCTATTTACTAATTAATTATATTACTTTCCTTACTTTGGGAGTTTCAAATTTTATTCTACGTAATTCTATAAACACTCAACTTACTCAGAGCCTTGTGTTAATATTTATAAAAATAACTGAAAGTATAAATCTTTCTTAAACCTTTTTCTCCACTAAATGAAATTACTTTCTTTGCCACATATTTATTAAAGACTTAGCTCGTTACTTCTTACAAAATACTTCCAAATATTTACACATAAATATTCATTTTGGGAGTTTCTTCGCTTCCTTGACCCAGTTAAAGTCGCGCAGAAAATAAAGAAAGAAAGACCCTCTGCAATCCACCAAATCGTATATATTCCACAAAATTATGCTGCATGTTTGCCTTCAACTGCCCTGAACTTCCCTCCCACCTGAGCGGAGGGGCACATAAATTGGCTCTCAATATCCACAAAACGACAGTAAACGGTCATTTTTATCGAAATAATTGCTTTTTTTTTGGGCTGTGCGCGACTTTGGCATTGGCAGCGAAAGTTTTGATTGCGTTCCGCCGGCGTTAGCAGGCCGGGAATAATCCACTTCATTTCATTACGAGATCGGAATGGAACGGCGTGGAGTGGAGTGGAGTGCCCGAGGGCCGGGCCAAACGAGCCTCCTGACGACTGTTGTAATCCAGGTAATCCAGGTAATCCAGCGACTGGAGCTGCATCTGTGAGTGTGCTGATTGTGCATACGCACGAAATCAATAAATAAAAGCGGCCAGAAATTGCCCGAACCCCAGACGCAGACGCGGACCTTGTGGAAGCCCACGCCGCCCTGCCTCAATCTGGACTCCAACTCCAGATGCAGCTCCAGCCCAGCTCCAACTCCAGCTTGGGATTCTGGCAGAGCTGATGCGCGCTCATAACTCATTTCATTATTGTTTTGACATTTTATTTATTGAATGCGAACAGGCAGCGCGCGAAGCCGTTGCCCTTTCCCTTCGGTTTGTTTATATATTTCTCCGGGTCCGTGAATGTTTTTTTGTGCAAATTGTTAACGGGCTTGTTTCATTTTCGGTCCCTGAAATCAATGCCTCCAATGACGAGTAGTGTGCCGTGCATGTGTGTGGTCTCTGGGGCCAAACAATAGACTTAGGCAACGAACTTGGGTGCCGTGGCCCAGGGAGAGAAAAGTGTTTCGAGCAAACAAACGAAATACTTATGGAAATGTTACAAGGCAACAAAACAAGACGAAAATTTACATAAATTGCCCTCAAATCAATTTAGTTAGCAGGGAGAGAGAGAGAGAGATGGACCGGTTTGGGATCGGGGCAAATGGCTTTTATGAGCAATTCTCTTAACCTCCATTCGGGCGCTGAAGTATCAATTAATGATGCCAGCAGAGAGAGTTTTCAATTAGACGTCCATTAAGATCGCATTCCAAATGGAGCACTCCGCACTCCGCACTCCACTCTCCACACTCCACACCACTTCCCACGCTCAAGACCAACGCCCCCGACCTTTATTGGAAGTGCAGCCATCGATTGCGATTGCCAAATGCCAAATGGATGACAATTAATACACACCTCGCTGCACTTCTTCCTTCCTGATAAATTGCACTCCGAGCACAACGCATCGATAGGGAAGCAGAAGTTATGGAAATTAGTTTGCCGCCGAGAGCTAATGGAGTCAAAACGCTTATAAAACTTATATGCCCTGCCGGCCGCAGCAGCTGCAACCGCAGCAACGTGGAATATGACAATATGGCTGGAAATTAATCTTGCATAGAGCCGGAGCAACAAAGTCCACGGGAGGGAGGAGGAGAGAGAGAGAGAGACACGGTCCGGTCCGAGACGGTGTCTAGGCAGGATGTGGCCCGCCATTGTCGCCCGGTTTCCGAGACTCGGCCTCTGAGACTCTCTGAATGTGAACTTGATTATGTTTTATGAGACTCAGTGCCTATGCAGTTGCATTGCATGCAGCAGATGCTGCTGCTGCTGCTGCTGCAAATCCTCCGACTAAGTTGCATCTGTACGCCATTAGATGTCGCCCATAAATTGTGGTATCATTTTTTATATGCACTTTGGACCGGCCATCTAAATGACCCAAGAAAAGGGATCGCTTCCCTTTGCCTTCCACATGCCTGCATGCCTTGTGGGCGTTAATCTGTTTGCAGCTTTTTTTGATTTGATTATTCGGTTTCCCTCACTTATAGCTTAACATTGTAGCCCTCACATTGCACTTACTGATTTTTCTAGCCCACTCGAAAGTCAGTGGGTGGAGTCTATTTAAAGTCTATTATTAATAAGATATAGCAATAAATTCGGCATTTGTTGATATATTTAAATAGTGAGGGATCAATGCAAAGAATTCAACTTAATTTTACGAGTTGAAATATAGCTGAGCTTTGGATTCTAATTTGATAAAAATTAATTGCTCTGTTTATTACCTTTTATTAAAGCTGCGAGAAGAATCGTTTTTAAGAACATACATTTTCTCGATAATTTCGAAAAAGTCATTAAATTCAGAAAAAAAGACTATTTTTGTAAACTAAAGAGATACATTTATGTTGAGATAAATTTCAGAACATAAGAATTAAAACCAATACATAGATTTATTTTATGAAACTAAAAGGATATGTTATTATTAAAATAAAGAATGAAAATTATTGTTTTTGCCCTTGGGTTTTTCCCCCTTGGGACTGTCCATATCTTACATTATCACGTTATTGATGATATTTAAACTCCTCCCCCTACATAATCAAGAACAATCAATGAAGAAGCACCTTTGGGAGAGAGACCCGAGACCCCCACTTCCAAATAATCGACTATATGATTAAGGAATATATGTAAGGCTCTTAAGTTGTTTAGAAAACTAGTATAAAAACTGTGATTTTGTTATCAAACTTTTGGTCAAGTTAAATATAAGAAAATGCCCCTTAAAAACTTGTGTATTTCTAAAGAAACAAATTAAATAAAGCAAAAGCAAATGAAGATTACTTGTCGAGGAATTGAAAATTAAGCGAACAATAGTACAAACTATGGCAGATATTCTAATACTTAAGCACTATTTATATACTATGTATACGGGGTTTTTGTGGGCGACTTATAACACAGAAGAGCAGCCGTCTTGCAGCATGATAAATTCACCGCCATGACATCCACTGTGCGGCGACGACTCCTACGCAGCTTTCTTCCGCCCCACAGGCCTGTCCCACTGTCGGTATCATTGTTGATGACATTTATGTCTTAATATTTTTGCAGGCCCAAATGCAAATGCAGTGGCACTCAGGCCATACCGTAGCCAGCGCCATTAGCCTGGCTGAGAGGCTCAGGCTCAGATCTACACTCACACAAACCGGCGCACACTTATGCCAACCATTAATTTCCATTTATGGATTAAGCAGGTGAGACGCAGGCGAGCCGAGGGGGCAGTGGCAGCCGGGGAGCAGCCCGCACGCACAAAAGCCTTTAATAAATGCATCGCCATTACGGCCAGCACATGCTTAGGAACAGCAAG
The DNA here is from genome assembly GCA_018874675.1 of Drosophila baimaii. Lineage (NCBI taxonomy): Eukaryota > Metazoa > Arthropoda > Insecta > Diptera > Drosophilidae > Drosophila > Drosophila baimaii. Next base: position 17,251 of record JAEIIU010045442.1, on the reverse strand, counting down.
GAGCAACATCATCAGCGGCGCAGTTGCTCCTTCGAGCCCGAGCCAGAGCCAGAGCCAGAGTCAGACGCAAAGCCAGATGGGCCCAGCTGGCCAACAACTCAATTGCCATCGCGGCGGCTCCTCAGTTTTCCCGAGCTGCTTATCGCCGGTCGCCGTTGCCGTTGCAGTTGCAGTTGCAGCTTTTCCATCTGCCTCAAACTGAGCCACTCGCCCCAAATCTTTAAATGCTGCTCATGTGATTTTTCTTGGTCGCAGCGCAATGGAATGGAGTCGCCGGGATTAGCACGAGTGAGTAATGATTGTGGCCTGCGACGGAGACGGAGATGAAGATGGAGACCGGCGACCGCCGACCGGCAAGCGGAGACCGGAGACCGAAGACTGCAGGTCGGAGCAAGAAGTTGATCTTGGAGAGATGATTATAGTTCCAAAAGGTAGTGGGAAGCTTACAAAGAATTTTTGGGGAATATTTTAGCATTATAAAAGGAGTTTCTTTAAAGATATCAACTGAAAATATAGGACAAAGCTAATGTATGGTTAAAAAATCAAATTATTCTTCAAAAGTTTAAAGAAATAACATTGATTGTTACATATAAATTAAGACTCGGCTATTTTTACAATAGTTTTGATTTCATCAAGAAATACCCAGCAGTATATTTCTTTATTTAGAATTTCTTTCCTTTATGATATAATATAATAATGCCCGCTTCTATTTCCAATCAGTAATCCTCAATAACTACATATGTATCTGAATAGCGATGAAAGGCATTAAAACGTAAATCACATATATTTTGTAAATTCATCAATTGGTTTAAAAGATATTTGTAGATGATCCCACATGTTTTTCAAATTAAGAAATATATAAATGTTTTTTATGTACATCTTTATCTAATAAAATATAATCGTTCCGATCCCCGATTTTTTTAAATAAATAATATAACAAAGCATGTCATACATGTATAAAATTCTCTAAATGTTGAAATTTATAAGTTTCCAAGATTCAGGCTTTTCCGGAATATTAGGGTATTTTGGATGTGAGAAAATGCTTCATTCTTTGGTTGGTTTTCCAGCCTCTTTGAAACAGTATACTGTCACGTAGACTTGATTTTCTTATGAACTTGTGGTATCATGATAACATATTCCCCGTTTGCCTAATAAGATTGTTAAAAAAGTGTCTAGTTTTCTCCTTAATTCCCAAGAAGTCACTAACTTGAATGCAGAGTCCAGAACGATTAGACTTCATATTGTTTGCTACATCGAATAGGCAGAGAGATACAGAGACAGGGGCTGCTGGATCTGGCTGGAGTGGGATCGTGGATGGCTATGCAAACACTCTGGGCCAGCAAATACTGAAGAACACAAAGCCTTGGAATACCAGACACACATATGTATGTACACACACCCCTTGGGGCAACTGTAACGCCCCAAGAGTTGAAGGAGTGGGAAAAGGCGGCACACGGATGACGAGGACCCAGTGGCTGGGGGCAGGACGAGGTCGGGTCCGCTGCCGCCGTTGATATTAATGTAGCCCTGTCCGAGTGGCAAATGAATGCCATCAATCAAGAGGAGAGCGCGAGCGTGCGCATTCACAGTTTGCTCCGAGGACAAATACAAATACAAACACAAATACGAGTACAAACACGGGCTCAAAAAACAAACACAAGTTCAAGGAATATGAGTGCGGAGTGCGCATGCGCGGAACGCTATGGTTTTGAAGGAAAGGTTGGCTAACCAAACAAAACATGGCCAGTAAGCACTCTGAGAAATAGTGGATATTTAAATAAAAAATATAAATTAATTATAACAACATTTCGGAAGAACCTATATTTAAAGGCAAACGAATTTGTAGTCTGTAAAAATAGAGTTCGAGTTCCTCTTTAAATCATATTAAGGCCTTTTTAACTCAGCCCACTTTGGAGCTGTCCACATAATCATCTAGGGGGAGCCCTTTGGAAATTCTTACGTAATCATTTTATATCAATATATATTCAAAACAAAGTGTGTTTTGTATAATTATTGAGAACATACGTAATCATAGGGGAGGTGGTTTCTTCAATGACTACTCTTGTTTATATAGGGGGGGAGAACGACAAAAATTCTCAAAAAAATGATAACCTTATATTCTTTTTTATCCCAAAAAAAGAATACAATTTAACACTTTATTTTCTCAGTGAACAGGACAAGAGCCACAGGGCCAAGGGCGCGACTTTGACTTCTTCGCCTGCACTTGACAAATGTGAGAGTGCGAAGAGTCCCCGCTCGGGCGCCATTAATTGTTTCGCCAGTGGTGGCGGTGGGGGGAGGGGCTTTAAGCTTGGAAGGGGTCAGGAGACAGAGCGATTATCGAACGCCATGTTGTCAGAGCTGTCTCTCTCGCTCGCGCGCATTAGGTGACGTCTTAATTACGGCCTCCGATCGTACAGCGGGGCGTTAAAGATTAAATTTATGATTTCTATGCAATTTATTACATCGAAATAACATTTATATAGAGCTCATTGCACAAGGCCCCCCGATTGGAGGCCTGATCGTGCTGACAAGGCAGCGCCACGCCCCGCTTCGGCCGAGCTTTTGATGACGTTGAGTGGATTTCGCTCTTGTGTTCGGCTTCCATTCTGCGATCTAGCCATGTGGGCCGCTCCCCCGATTCCCCCCGAGAGATATGCCTGCCCGAGATCTGGTCTGCCCACCCGAGTTCGATCCCACCGGCGATAAGCCCTGGTCGGGCGTCAGTTTTCCTCCTCGCAAACGGCTTCCTGCTCCGGAGCGGCGACCAAAGGCACTGATTTAATTTGGGCTCCTTGCGGTCTGGCCGCAGCCGGGTCAACTCGACGGTTCAGCCAATGTCCCAAATTTGTTTGGACCCGTTGTTGCAGGCAGGCTGTGCTGGCAATTCGTTAACTGATCCGCCGTTGTCAATATATTTTATGTTGTCTTCGATTATTTTCCGGCGGCTATCGAGAGCCAAGTACATGGATTTTTTGAGGCATTTTGCCATATTTGGAGACCAGGAAAGCACCAATAAATAATGGCTAATAGGATCAGGTAATTAGCCTAAAACAATGTTAATTTTAATACGATTATATCAAGCAAAAGTTTAATAGAAAAAACACATGGATAGCCTTGGGAATATATCTCTTTACCTAACATCTTGTAACTAATACTTTGAAATGAAGTTAAAAGTGGCCAACTAATAGGCTTTTATCTCAACACCAGATACATTTTTATATGTTTTAAGGGCATCTAAGCTTCGTTTAAATCGTTTCCAGCTCTTGATTTAACCTTTTTTATTGCATTTATCGTCTTTTGTGCATCTTGCTACTCTCGTTTTTCGTGCCCAACAACAAGACAGTAAAAACAATAACCATGAAAATAAACAACAAAAAACCAAAGTCGAAACCAATAAAAAAAAAAGTCGAAGAAAAAAAATGTAATCATAAAGCATTTTGACATTGTTACAAGTCAGCGGGAGATATTTCACTTTTAACCTTTTGCTTGACTTTTCCGCAAGCCAGGCGAAAAACAATGACAACACCACTGCTGGAGGGAAACCTATGGAGTCTTATCGAGTACTTGTAGGTATTTAAAACAGCCTTTAATTTGCTCAATTATTCCGATTATATGACACTGTTTTCGTCTTTAGGTGATGAACGGGAAACGCTATTAGCTACAGTATATGTATAAAGCTGATGAAGGCATCAAAGCATAATATACTTATGTATGTATATCATATCAATATTGATGATAAGTCTTTCTATGCTGATTAACCTTTTTCAAATCAATACTTAAGACACTCTTAAGACTCTTAAAACTCTTATAAAGACATTAAGCTAAATATTGATGGAAGCTTAAGGTCATGAAAGATATTTTACAATTTCCTTTTAATGTTGAGGCTCTTTTAATATCCATAAGCAATTGTTGAACTGGACTTATTTATGAGTATAGATACGTCAAGAGGTCCCATATGATATATCGAAACAAATCGAGATCAAATCTTATCGAAAACATTAAAATTAATGTACCTAAATTACAAATATCGAAGAATACAGCTTTTAACGTTAAGATTGTAGAAAATGATCGCTATAAACGTAAAAAATTGATATGATATATCAAACAAATTGTATTTAATTTATTAATTGTATCTTTTATATTTATACCATGTTTACAACTACATTTTCAATAACCTTTTTGTATTTATTTTCAACAATGATAGTTGAAAATAATTTCCAGCTTCTTCTTTGGTACAGTTAACTTATATGATAAGATTCAAGATATCATTAGCTCTGGAAACAGGCACACTGTATGAAAAAGAATATAGATTTAATGCTCTTATATCGAAACATTAATATATAATGCTAATGTTAATATATAATGCTAATGTATTTTACATTTATATTCTCTAATGTATGGGCAGTCCATTGCTTTAATAAATACAAATACAAATACAAATACAAATACGATCTTCGCGTCAAATATTGATCCATTACCTATACTATACCGATATTTAATGTCATCCCAATTTAATTAATTTTTAATATTGTAAATTATATATTGAACCTTCATCCATACATCGCAACGTTAAAATATCCTTTTGTATATATCAACCTTCACTTCAAATATCGAAACATTATTAATATTTCAATATTTTCTGCTTTCCCTATTTACCTAATAATTAAAACAGAAATTAATATAAATTATTACTATTCTTCTGGTATGCAAAGTATTAATAACGTAATCCTTACAAATCATTCCAAATAGCCCTTAATGTGCTCCCTCCTGCCTCCCTCCCTCCCTTCTCTCGTAAGTCACAGAATCTGCAACTGCAACTACATTTTTTATTCGATTCTGTGCGTGAGCCGTGGGCAGTCTGCTGCTGGGTACAGCGCGGAACATCCATGCAAGTGCAAGTGGAAGTGCATATGCCGGTGATTTATAGAGAACCTGTGCGGCTGTAGCATGTGAAAAATGAATACGAGATTTATAACATCAGCCTAATTGAATGTTTGATCCTGGGCATAAATAACCAAATTAATGAAAATGATTTTTAATAAATTTCTCAATTGCATGCCGGCCCCTCCTGCATGCCACTCCTTCTGGCCCGCTGCCATGCCAGCGCCCAGAACTCCGGCTAGACACGCTGCGAACCCAGCGATGTCCTGCTGGGCATGAGTAATGTTCCTCTATTAGCCGCTGCATCACTCCGGCTAATGGAGAAGCAGGCTGTGGGTCCCGTGTCCCCACTGGTGGCACTCGGACCAGCGAATCCCCGGCAGCCAGGCTGCCAGGCAGCCAGGCAGCTGCCTTCGGTGTGTCATTCACCCGCTTAATTATGAAGAAATGCATCACTTTTTGCGATAATTAATGGCGCCATTCGCTGGTCGGCAGCATTTTCGTTGGTTTTAGCTCAATTCGCGGATAATTGGGGCGGCAACATTGTCGCAATGTCCAAGCCCACGGCCAAGCCCACAGCCGCAGTGGCAGCCACATCCACATCCACATCCAAGTCCATGTCGGAGCATGTCCCATGTTCCCATTTCCCTTGCGCTTTTGATTTCCCGCGAATCTGATCGCCTGATCGCTCGGCATTGGCATTGCGGCGCATATTTTGCGGCATGCCCCGCTTGACAACTTCAATTAACGATTGCCGAGTGCGTGTAATTAGCGCATTTCTGTCCCCAAATCTTGCCCTTACCCTTACAAACCCCTTTTGGCCCTGTCTTTCGCGGGCCAAGACCGTTTACCGAAAACGAAACGAAATACACGATTTTTGCGGTTTTGGCATACTTTGCCTTGGATATACTTGTATGTACAACTCCCGAAATCTCCTCCCCCCTCGAAAAATCCAAAAGGGAACCCACGAATTTGGGCAGTCGGGAGTATCGAGATATCAATCGATAATGAGGAAATGGAAGCCGTTTGTCATCGCCATCGCTCGCGAATGAGTTATGTGCAGGTATGTGTCCGCCGGCTGCTTCCCCCGCGACAGGAAAACAACCATAAGTGTCAGTGCCTAGGCCCGGACCTCTGCCTGGAATATCTAATGCCCTAATGGGGCATGTGACGACTTTACCTGGGAAAGTGTGTAGTTCTCATTGAGTATATCTAGTGGCAGAGAGGGATCATTTTATCATAATTATTATTTATCATTCAAAATGAAAAGAAAATATATTACATATTGTTTATTTTTTTGTGTCCTTATTTTATTTTCTTATCATGAATACTTACGCTTACTTATCTTATTATTCGAAAATATTAAAATGTGTATAATGCTGTGTGTTCTGCACTTATTAAATCGAAACATAAATCATTAGTTTTATTTTGGTATATTCCTCATACAAAGGATCTTAAGGGACAATACCTTACTTTAAAAATAAATTCCCTTCATCGAATATCCTGGAAAATTAGAGTGTTATGGCGAACTCATTTAATAATAAGATGCAGAACGCCATACGTCTAGATCTAGACTTGGCTCTCTTGAAATATTATTAAAAAAAGAGACAAAGGGCGAATATATTTTTAGATTTTAATGCGCGTTCCGCATCTTATTCATTATAAGATCTAATAAATATTGCATTAATGGAGAAGCATTTCGTGGATATTTTAGTACAGAAACTTAAGATAAATATACCGATTTTGGCACTATAGTTTCTTAAGATAATATTTAAGTATTACTACATAATTCTAAGCTATTGCAAAAGTTACTATACTATAGTTAGACAACAATGTACACTGCGTCTCCTACTGATGCAGCAAAACCCTTGAAAAAAGGTAAGCAAAAAAACTACATAATTTCCAGGTAATCCCCTAGTCGAGTCAATCAAATTTCACCCGTCCAACGTTCCCACTTGTTGTTCATTCAACCCACTGACAGCTAATGAAAGGTTGACTTGTTGACTCTTAAATTTTTGAACAGAAACATGCATAAATCAGCAGCGGCGGGCAAAACTATTCAGAATATGCAGAGCAGCAACTTGGGCACCTGCCACAAGCCCATCCATCGCCCATTCATATTCAATCCCTGGGGCTCCCACCTGCGATAGCCGAAAACAGCAATTGAAATGCATCCCACAGTGCCCAGAATAAGACATGACGACAATTTGTCTGCGATAATCCCGACGGCGAGGGACACTAATGACGCACCCCACACGGATTTATAGTTCCGGCCGCGGGCTGGAGGGAGAAAACTCCCATCGGGAGATCCGGAAAGTAAGAGTGTGGCAGGCAGGCCGCCGGATCTGGTGGCGCAGATTGCCTAATGGCACTCTCTACCAAAAGCGCGAAGAGCCACAACAATAGCTTCGCACTTGGGGGGTTTTTTGGGATTTGGGGTTCGGCGGGGGCTTGGGTTGGGGCTTCGGTTTTCGGAGGCGGGGCGATCTTGCTGGCTGGCTGGCTTGGGGCAATCAAAATCACGTCACGATTGCGAGGATGAAATTGAAGCCGCCTCTGTTTGTAAGCTCTCTTCCCCACCTCTTTATGATTTTACACGGCAAAAGATTCTGGAATTATTTTTGTGAGAACCAAACTATGAAAGCAATTAACTATTAAATTTATAGCTTTTTTAACAAAATTTTTAAAACATTTTATGGTACTTTGATTGCAGTAAAAGGACAATAGACTGTACGAAATAGATTATAGATATATATGAACTATAGAACTATAGATATTTATTGACTTATCAAAAGCAATTACTTTTATAAAGAATGCCATGTCAAAAACATTTTAATACAATTTTTATGCACTCGAATGCTTTGAGCTGGTTCTAGCGCTGGCTCTAGGCTCTCTTGAAATTTTGCCCCAAAAAGCCAGGCAGTTCTGTATGTGTGCACACGTATTCTCACGCATTCTACATATGTATGTACGCCCACAGGCAAGCGCATTCTATTTTTAGATTTTTACGCTCTCAACTTTATAAAAGCGGAGAGAGTGTAATTTTCGTTGCCAGTCGAAAAATTGCTTGCATATGGCAATTCAAATGTATGTTCGTTAGAAATATATCTTGTTATCAAAACGTCTTCTGTGATGTTATATATTTGTAAATAACTTTAGTAAAATACATATCACAATTATTAAGAAGATTTTCATTCTAATATCTATAACTTTAAGACCTTACATGGCTAAAAACTGTATTACGTTTTAATAGTCGGACTTCTTGATAGATTTGATTAATCATATTCATAAGTAATTTAAAGAAATTGTTTCTCACTTTACAGGAGAGATTAAATACATCGTTTTGAAGATTAAGAGGACGACTTTAGTGTGCTCCAATTTAATTATAATATAAAAGAGAATTTGTAATAATTAACTAACTTATAGCTTTTATAGAGACCTCGTATTTTATCTCTGTGCACCGAGCATTGTTTTTATCACGGCCTGGCGGCCTGGCTCTTCACTCAGATAAACTGTTGCCAAATCTCGAACTTGGTCAGGGGGTAGCATTCGGCATTCATTCGGCGCTCGCGACAGCATCATGCGAATTTAATTGAATAAAGTTTTGTAAGAGTTTTGTAATTGCCCCGGCAGATTAACGAAACGAATACACAGATAGGAGTACTCCGGCTCGACGTAGTATTCCCCACCGATATCGCGGGGCTCCGTGCCCGGTTTCGTGTCTGGCCAGGAGCCATAATTGAGATGCTTTTGAGGCGATAATAAATTATGAAGGCAGAAAATGAAACGAAACGAAACGAAAGCAAAGCCACGGCCTCAGAGTCGCAGTCGCAGTCAGGAAAGTAAAATGTCGGACGCGGAGAGGTGACTGGACCCTATATTTCGTGTGGGCAGGAGAGAAGAGTCGGGCGGGGCGGGGCAGGGACGATTAGGCCAGGGATTAGGCCAAGTCTGCAGGCCATAAATTATACATTGTAGCGTCGTTTCGGGCCAAAAGCTAACGGGACTGTTAGACAGCGGCACAACAGCAACAAAAACTACAATAAAGGGAAATCGAAAGTGCACTGAACCCAATCCCGCCTAATCCTCGTCTCGGGAACCGAGTGGCAGGTTCTCGGAGGCGGAGTTCCTTGAGCGGTAAAGTATAGCTTCTTAATTGAATGCCAAAGCCCGAATGACGGTATGACGAGCTTATCGCTAAACAGAGCCCCCATATGCATAAAGACAAAGCGAGCCATTAATTACGGAATCAGCCTTGAATGTAAATTAACTCGATTGATTTATTTGACCTGAATGAGATGTGAAAACCGAACAGATGGTTTTGCATTATTTTAAGCCCACTTAATTCAATTTCTTTTAATATTGAACTATTATTAAAATGTATTCTAGGTAATGCTAACACAATGAGAAAATTTATTAAGTTATGACTATTTACTATATAACAATTAAAAAAAAAAATCATCACAACAATCCAGCATTGGGCACAAGATTAACGAACTGCGCCGATATTCAATATCATATATCTGTATTACATAAAAGCGGTTAATGACAAATTTTTAATTAAAAGTTCTCTATATTTTTTGAAAATAAAATGGATAAGAGATTGATTTAATTTAAAAATTAATCGGTGTCTTGGAATAACAATTTTTTAAACTTCTCATCGTTTCTTAGGTAGAAATAAAAATAGCAACAAATTTGAACCATTTTTCAGATATTTTTTAAAAACTTCTTTAATATTAAAATCATTTAGATCGATTTCTCCAACACTTCCCTGAAACGTATACGTTTTTCGATATATTGCAATTCGGTCCAAAATATTAATAATGTTAATTGAATTGGCGACCTTGTATTTTTCTAGTTGAAGCGTTTAGCAAATTTGAGGTCATAAGATTGGCCTAATTATTTATAGACACCACTATATGTTTGATCGAGCACACAGATCATTTGTAAGCGAGGCATCTTCGGACAGCTGTTTCGACCACAACCAATGGTCTCTTCAGCGAAGTTCTGCTTACAGATCGAACTACAAACTTATGACATCAAGTTTGCTAAACGCTTCAAATATTAATAATAAGTAAAAAATTCTAAAATTAGATAATTCGAGCTAAAGATCATCGTTCGCGTCTTTCACCTATTTTGTTATTGGAGAGAATCCTACCAAAAAACATAAGGAGCTTAAAGAGCCACCGCCTGCCCATCTAGGCCTTATATTATTAAACTTAGAGCTCAATAATGAAAATTGTAATACCTCTTATATTGTTTCTTGTAATAAACACATTTTCCTTATCTCTTCCTTAAAATAAAAATATAAATGTGGAATCAATTTATAATAAACTCTTTGTGTGAAAAACAAAAACCCTGTTAAGACTCCTAAATTATAATCCGATTTGTAAACTTAAATTGCTATAGTTTCCGGCGATCAATTATTATTATTTTATTTACATAATTTCCTCCACAACATTCCATTGACAGGCTTCGCAACCATTTATATATCTGGTCAATTTCGCAATTGAAAGCGTTTTGTTTGGAAAAAGTAATTGAGAACTGTCATGCAATCTGATATGATTGCAAATGCGAAGTGCACATAAATTCGTTGCGACTGTCCTCGATTTGGGCTTCGGTTTCGGTTTCAGTTCGCTTTCAGCTTGGACTCCGGGATCGGGACTCGGTATTTGAGTGTTTTAGTCTGGCCTGGCATTTAGTAGACAATTAGCGGCGTTGCGTGTCCAGCTCTCGGCGTGCCGGGACAGCTCCTACAAACCCAAGACTCGTGAGTAAGCCACGTCCTAATGGTCAGTCGCTGCAGGGCAGCAGCAGCAGTTAGGGCCAGGCTTCCAGCGAGCGTTGGGCCTTTCACATCTAACTTCCTGGTTACAGCTTTGGAATATACGGAAATACTCTATTGGCTTGCTTTTGACTTATATATACTTTGTAACCTATTTTAATATTTTTTTAATATTAGTTATATTTTTAGGATATATATCATTATTATATTCTGCCATTTATATTTCATAGGGAACTCTAAGAAAGGCGCATGCTCAACTATCGCATATACAGCCGCGTGACTCATAAAACCGCGTTTAAGGGGATCGCACGAGGGGTGTTCCAAGGGAAAAGGGGCTGTAAAAAGGGGGCAGGGGCGGCGGAAAAGGGGAGCACAACAAAAGAGAACATCGATTTGTGGCAGCGCCTGCGCAAAGCGTGAAATTTATGCGACCCACACGCAGCGCCACTCACGACAGCGGCGCTGCTAACGTTCACCAATCCGAGGACTGAAGACTGAAGACTGAAGACTGAGCACTGAAGACCGGAGACCCAAGACTGGAGACCAAAGCCCGACCGACCGAAGAGCTAAGACTGAAGACCCCAGACGCAGATGAAGATGCCGGCGGTGAGGGAGGGAGAGGACGAGGCGCAGACGAAGCTGTTGAGGAGCAGCCGGCGAATTTCATTTCTCGCAATAAATCCATGACTGATTTATGTACTGCACAATCGTTACAAATCACAAACGTTTACGTTTACTGAATGAACGTCCGTCTGCATCTGCGACTCTGGGGCTGTGTATGGTGCACTTAGAACAAATGTTTCTGGTGTAGTATTGTGGCATATAAATCGAAATTGTTTTATAAGGAGTCATTTGAAAATACATGAATAGACAATTTTACTGTGTACGTCAAAATTGTATATGCTTTTCTTTTTTTTTTTTCAATTTTTTTAAAGAACCTACAATTATTAGGTTTTTCTTTCTTTACTTCATTTTCTTCATATTAATTGTTTACTTAGTTATATTTATTGTAGCTAAGAATCATAGAACATTTTCATAAAATATACGTTATATTAAGCAAATCTTTAGAATAGAGTTCAATACACATAAGGGGTCACTGGAATTCCCAACTGGTTCTATTTTTAGACTGGCGGTAAACCCACTGAATTTTAAAGTTGAACAGCGCCGGATACTGAGGATGCACACGGGTCATTATGTCAAAAAAAAGCTGCAAAAATTAAAGTACTTTACATTTTATGAAATTTATATGACTATGAACTTTTGGATGTAGCCTGAAATTATTGTTATTATACTCCTGCAAAGGCTATCATGATTTTAGTCAGAAGTGCAATGCAGTCATATGCGTCCATATAAAGTAATTCATAATATTCTTGATCAATATCAAAAGCCGAGTCGATCTAGCCATGACCGTTTGCTATCTGAATGAAACAAGTAGTACATATTTACATACGTAAGTTAGAACGAGCCTGTTTGGACTACCATATCTTAAGACTGTCCCTGAAATTATCGGGAAATTGTAAGAAACCAATTATTGCTTTCTTATTTTCAACATAAATATATCAACTCTAATATATGACAACTTTTAATTAATCTAAGTGCTGAATTAATCTTATCTTATTTACTATCTATCCATCATATGAATTAACATTTCCCCATAGTTATTCAAAGACTATTCCCCCTAAGCCTCTTGGCTCTGGAAAAAACTTGATATATTAATTTCTATATTCCAAATCCACAATTTCCTCGCCGTGCACCTGTGTGTCAGTGCATCTGCCCGAAAGCAGGGGGGGAAGGTGGGCAAAAAGTAACAGTGGCTCCACTCACGTGCTGGCCTTCAGCTTCAATCAGCACAACATCACTCGCCGTGCAGTTGGAATTGCATTTGAATTAATTAAAACTCTCGGCGCAGACACGACTCGGCGAGAGCTCGACGAGAATTTGTCAAATAAACGAGGCGCAGACTCCCCATATACGTATGTAGGTACATACACTCACGTGTGCCTGGTCCTACACATGTACCCTTTATCGATGCCAGAACAATTGAAAGTTCAGCGGAGAGCCAACCTGCGAACCGCCAGGTGACGTGAACAAAATCGATCAGCGAGAACAGCGTCGGTTCAAAATAACAAAGGGCCCCAGAGTGCAATGGCAACTGCGGAATGGCAACGGATCGGGAGATTTACATACTCGACACTCCGAGAGCCAGGGAAGCGGCCGAGGATCGCCGCCATCAGTGCTGACAACTTTTGCTAGCCGAAAGGGGTTACTTCGTTACCTCTAAGAGAGAGTAGCTTGTAGTTAGAATAAATATTATAACATATTAATAAATGTTTATCGAAATAAATCAAGAAAGAAACCTCTAGCCGAGACTCGCAACCATGGAATTGCCAGTCTACAAAACTCTAGAAACTTTAATAATAGGTTTTCATTTTCACTCATAATTTTCATAATTGTTTAGAAATCAAAATTATATTAGATATTCCAATAAAATCAGAACTGCAACAATTCATAAGCTAAATGTGTTTTTACAATCTTACCATAGACAATATAAATACTAAGATGCGTAACGCGCGTCGCCTGCCGATGTATGCATTCAAAAAGTTGGTTGCCTAAAAAGTGCTCTTCCTTTGCCTATTCAGCACAATTTCAAGAAAGCCTGGAGCCAGCTTTAGCACTAGACTGAAAAATTTAAAGTGCAAAAAAACAAGAGACATTACACATCTTATCCTTTATGTTGTCTTTGATCTGACGCTGTTTAAGTATAAAAAATTTTTTAATTTTAATTTAATAAGTTACTAAAAAAAAGTAAAGTAAACTGAAAAAATACATATGTACATATATCCGTTTGAGTTCTACTTCCCCAATTTCCCCAATTATTTATTAGCAAATAAAAAGCCAAATTGACAACTTTGATCTTCAGGCAGCAGGCGAGGCTGTTATTGTTGTTTCACCCCGGCCAACCACTTAAGTTGACGTCGCGACGCGACTTTCCGACTTCTCGACTTCCCGATGCGCTGCTTGATTCCCGCTGCCTGCCCAGAGGCGCATGCCTGGCTCCTGCGCGGCAGATGGAGCAGCGGATGGAGGCCGAGGAGAACCATGAGGGGACCGCGGAAGGATCGGCAGCGAGTCGGGGCAAAAAGTATGACTAAATGCATGCAAGTTATTTAAATGAGACATTTTCAGAGTCCATGGCCAGGCAGGCGGCGGCATGTGAACAGCTCCGGATCTGGCCACGGCTTTTTGGCTGTCACTTGATGCACTCACAGAGGGTAGCAGGTCTTCGAGCTTGACTTTGGTGTGGCATTTTTAAAAAATAATATTTTGAGACTAAATTAAGCTATACATTAGTGTATACAGCAATTGTAAATGGCTATGATATATAACAGTTGTGAAGGCTTCTTTTATATATTCCATAGACCTCTTAAAAGTATTAAAGTCCTCCATATTTTAGAAATTTAAATCTATATAAGCAAAAATCTAGTCATTGGGGTTCACTAATTGTTCAGTTAAATAAAACTACCTATTATTACAGTTGCATTATATCAATGTATATCTTTTATACAACTTTTTTATTTAAAAGCTATCATATTTTACGCTTGTTTTCTTGAAGCCTAGTCTTAAAGATTTTTAAAATTTCCATAAATACTCCAATTATTTCTCCATATCCTTAAAACAAAACGTTTCAGAGGGAATAGTCTCTCTGTTGTTTTCTTAAAAGAATTAATTAATAAGCTTGTTCCCAAAATAAAATTATATTGCTTCTGTTTCAGATGTATAATCTTTTATTTGTAATTTTTAAATATTATTATGAAATCAAACCATTTTTCTAAAAGTGCAACCCTTTATTTATATTGTTTGTGGGTATTTTTTCTGCAACTGTGCTGGAATATACTTATAAGGCGTAGCTTATCTTGAAGCTGGTTTAAGGAACAAATAAAAAAATATATATTAATATATATATGTATGTATTATATGGGGTAAAAAATGTTAGAGATTTACGGATTTTTTATGAAATCACTTAATATTTAATTTCTCTAATTAAAAATATATGTTTTCTGACTAAATAATCTATTTGTGGTTTTTTTAAGTGTTGCAGTGTTGCCCACAGGCCTGACTCGCGGGTCCGTAAATTTCTCTACCATTTCTCTGATAACACCGATAGGCTAAACTTTCGTGTGGCGTCGGGAAGGATTCTCTTACACAGAAATGCACATCACGTCGAGGTATTCCCTGGTCACCCCTGGTATAAATAAATCAAGAAAATAAAAAAGGTTTATTCCTACAAAACTAACTTAACATTTGTATATTAAACAGCACGTCTTTTTTATATTTTTTTTTAAGTAAAAATCGCAATATTTCTTTCCATTGTTTTGAGAGTATATCCCCTGCGGCCTTGCCAGAATGTCTTTCTCCATTTACTCTACGCATTATCTTGCAGCTGGGGCCAAGAGCACTGCAATGCGAACTATTTATGTAAGTTTTGCTCTTGCGGCTGTCACTTTTGGGTGGCGGCTTCCACAGTCTCAGTCCCAGTCCCAGTCTCAGTCCCAATCCCAGTCCGAGTCGCAGTCGCGGGAGCGGAGCGGGGCCTGAAAAGGCCGTGCTAATTGTGTCGCTAGTGTCAGATTTATGTGGCCCGATCAATGGGTAATATATGCCAGAGCGATCGGAACCCCCAGATGGAGTTGGGCGGCAGAGAGTCGCCGGAGTCTCGGGTATCAAATTATAATTCAATTTACGAATGGACGGGGGACGACCACCGTGGTGGCCTGGCCGCTAAACACATTCCTGGCCAGTTGTCGGCCGGCGAGATTGGCTCATAAATTGTCCAAATTAATTCATAGTGGCACCAATGGCGACACCTACTCGTTGTCACCGTTACACCTCGCCCATCTTCGAACCCCAAGCTCAAGCGCGGCACCCAATACCCAATCCCCGGTGCCCAATCTCCCTCCGATCCAGCGCCGCCAACTGGAAATGGAAATGGGCAATCGGCATGGGAGAATGTTTACTTGGTTCGTTAGTCATAAATTTATAGGCTTTATTGAAACATCAATTTGGACACCATCGCGGACGACACCCGACCAGTTCAAAGTCACCCGATCCAATTGTGTTCCCCGGGAGGAGATGCTACATATGTAGGTTTGTATATATGTATCTCTGTGGGATCGGGGAGGGATCCGGGGTGGGGCGAGGTGCGCCGTCGTCAAGGTGGTCCATTGGTGCGACCAACAGCAGTGCTTCCTCCTCATTTTCGGCCGGGGCTCTTGTCTTTATTATTTTCATTTTCTACCGCCTAGAACAGGTTTCAGATCGCCGGCTCTTGCGGATTCCGATTCCAGCCAATCGCTCGCCGCTTGCGCTGTTAATTTCCAACAATTTTACAGCTAGTTATGCAAATGTTGGGCTGTTTCTTTTGCCTTTCCTCTTCGCTTTTTCGGTTGGAAAGTCGCTAGCTCGAGGCGGGCATTATGCCGATTCGGCTGGATGATCTCATGGCGGCGGCGCACCACCGAGGAGGCGGGACAATAGGAGCGCTCAGAGTTGCCGAACTACGATTTATGCGCGTCGATATCTGAAAGTATAGCCTTGCCGATCTGGCAATATTAATATTCTGAAATATTCAAGACTACACAGCCAGCAAAAATAGGTAAATTACGAGATTTAACAGTGGGGTTGAGAGGCATTACCATAGAAGTAATACCCCTCAGTTGGCAAAAATCATTGCCTACTTTTTGACGGCTCTGTCTGAAAATTAACCTTGCATTTCTTTAATAAATTGATAAGTATTTTGTGTAATTAAAAACAGCAAGGATTAAAGCTATAGCTGTTTAACTATAAAAGTGTCTAGATTGGTGCGATATTTACATTCTGTGCATACTGTGCGTGTGTCGTCAGAGACCCGGCTGAGACCCGCGAGTCAGGGTATAAGCACCACTGATCTTTTAAGTTACTACAACATACCTTGTAACAAGTCTGGTTGGACGTAATTTATTGGGGTATTCAGTTGTAAAAATAAAAAATCTTACAACTGAAGAGCCGTTTTTAAGTGCTTAATGCTTAAGGGGCACAACTAGTGTGTAATTTCGAAAAAATATTTTTTTTTTTTTAATATTTCGGTAGATTACACCTTTTAAAATAACATATTAAAATTTCAAATCGATATCTCAAATAGTTTTTGAGTTATAACATTTTAAAGAGCAGCCGCTCGGTAGCTAGAGAGAGAGAGAGCTAATCTTTAAACGCGTTTTTCTCGAAACAGAAAAAACCAATGATCCGATCACTATCAAATTTTTTGTACATGTTCTATATCTAGTTCTCCGTACAATAGACTATCGATTTTTTGATCTGATTAAAAATCGAATTTTGGCAGGCCAAAAACAACCAAAATTTTGGGTAAAATTCTACTTTTTTTTTTAAAAACGCCGCCATTTTGTCAATTTTTGATATTTTTTTTTTTATCGTAGTCTATTGTACAGATAATATTATCTAGTTTAACGAGAAATTGATTGATTTCATCCACGGAGAAGGCCGGAATCACTGCAGCAGTGAAGGACCTTTTTTTTAGCGCCGTTGGAG
>JAEIIU010045435.1:0-16063 GCA_018874675.1 Drosophila baimaii | reverse complement strand
AAGTAACAAATTATCTGCAAGGGTATATAAACTTCGGCTCCACCCGAAGTTAGCTTTTCTTACTTGTTTTAAGATATAAAAGAAAGACACTATAAAATATCTTTAATAGTTTCCAAGTTTTGTTCACTAATATTATCGATCAATATCAATATATCGATAAGTATTCACCACTAATTTATGCTAACATCAAACATTGATATTAAATATTTATAAAATAATATAATATATATAATATATAATATATATAATTATATAGTTTAAATTTAATAAATTCCTAAAACTAGATTACTTTTTATAAGTAAATGTTCTCCATCGATTACATTAGTAAACATCGAAAATATTAACAAAGACTCACTAGAATCACACCTACCCTTTTCCACTACAATATATTATATATACAAAATATGTACCCCCTATTTTCTCCCTGTGTACGGCATACACACGGCACACGGTAATGCCTTTAAAATGGAGTCCTCGCCTCGTATCTCGAGTGCGCCGTGAAGTTTGTTAAGGAAATCGCCTTGTCCGCATCTCCTAGGGCAGTTAATGGCCATGGTGCGCTCGATCCGTGTGGCGACAGTTGTCTCCGGAGTCGGGAGTCCGGAGACCGCAGTCCAGAGCCCAGAGAGAGAGAGAGAGAGAGAAATGCGGAGAAGGGCCACCCACTCCCACCATCACCGCCCAAATTTATTCCCGCCTTTATGGCCCGGCCGTCTGCTCTTGATAATTTTCAATTAAACTTGCGATGTCGCGGCTCGGCCTTCTTCTTTTCACATTTCACATTTCCCATTTCCCCATTTCCCGCGCCTTTTGTCAAGGCAATTTTTGGTTTTTAATTGGCCGTCATCAGGTCAGCATCAACCTTTGAAATTGTCAAATAATTTACTTGGCATTTTGTTGTTATTTCCATTCGTCTGTTGATTAGGCAGCCAAAAAAAAACAACAAAAATTATCTTAAAAATAAGAAGTACTGAGAAGAAACCAAAAAAAAAAAACCCTGCCTAATTGTCCCGCCCCCCTACCCTGCCCTTGCCCCACCCCCCCAAGGAAAAGAAAGAAAATGGCGCTGGAGCAAAGTTTTCCGCGCTCGTAAAAAGAAATGGTCGGCAAATGAAAAGGCGGCGAGCAAAATGTGGCAGTTAAATTCGCAAATTGAGCCGAATGAATAAGTAAGTGGGCTTGATAGCGGTTTGGTGGGCCCAGCAAGTGGGCTTTCTAGTGGAAAATGCAGATCAAATTGTACGTTAAGAGAGGAGTGTTGCGAAAGTTTCTAGGCCCTGGAAAAATAAGCCATAATGGGAAAATACATTTAAAAGATAAATAAATAGGTAACAAGGCGGGAATAAAATGTAAAATAATTATTTTTCAAGAGTTTTTAGGCCCACTGTCTGTGGCTGCTTATAAATTTAAGAATTTTAATAATAAGAACAGTGGGGGAACTTGGCCATTTTTTAACAACCTTCAACTGTTGGGCTCTGTGCAAACTTCTGGCCACAAATATCCTGGTCCTGCCACCATCACCATCATCATCGTTTGCCATCATTCTGGCCCTGCCTGGTTTACCGCCCAGTTAAGAGTGTTTCGGTCGTTTTAACCCAGTTTCGGTGGCCGTCATAAAAAGCCCAGCTCACAGCTCACCCCCAAAATAATGTATGACAATTAAGCTTGGAGTCCGAAAGCCCCAGCCCCCCCAAAGCTGGTCAGCTCTATGAATAACCGAGAGCAAACAAGGTTTGGGGGCGCCCCAAAAATTGTGCTGAGACTGCAGCCGGAAGATACGAGGTGGCTGGGATGCTGCATCTTGTCCAATTTCAGAATTTCTGAATTCCTGACAGTTGCCACTGTTGCCAGTGCTGATGCTGATGCTGCCATGACAAAGCCTAAGCCGGGCCAGCAAGCTGGACTGAGAGACACAGAAGCCTTTGGCTCAAGTTGCTCACCTTGAGACCCCGCTCGCTCGCTCGCCACATGACAACTGTCAGGTGATGGCTCTCGCTCGGTCCCCACACCACCCTACAACACACACACACACACATTCTGCACACCCAGAGAGACCCACACTTTTGACCTTTGCCAGAGTAAGAACAACATGGCCTAGCACTTGTCTACCCTTTTGGCCTCGTCATTGTTTGCCCCCAGGCCCCAAACTGGCAATAAACTTGTCTATTTTAGCACATGCCACAAAAAGAGAGGAGAAGAGAGTGAGGGACACACGGCAAGGAAAATGTATTGGGAAAAATCGAACTTCAAGCGGGAAAAAGGGGTTAACTTTTAGGATCTTCATATTTCCCTGTGACATTCCATAGAATTTATTCGAGCAGCTTTAAGGGGTTTTTCATTTAATGTTCTAATTGTTTTTATTTCATTCCAAGTTGTACAGCTTATAATATATTAATAGCAAGTTATCTCTCAGTGTATATAAAGAGAGAGAGAGCTGAAAGGATAACTATGCCAAGACATTGTTGAGCCCTTTTTAGAGCAGTTCTCACTTCTTTTGTTCGGTGCGGCAAGCTCAATTTGAATTAAATTCAATTTTTTTGTTTTCGTTTTTGTTTTTTTTTTGGTTTTTTTCTTGTTTTTGTTCTGTCCGCTCTGTGCAACTTCAAGGTTGTTCAAGTTGCAACAAAGAGGCAACAGCCTTTTTGCATTTGCCACCGGCCATTAGGCAAAGATACAACCCGTTGCCGCCGCCGTCGCCCTTCACCCCATTTTTTGGCCAGTTTTTGAACAGATCCCACGCTCGACTGCCCTGATTTCACTCGTTTTGCTGCTTTTCCTCTCCTCCCATTAGGCCCTGTCAAGCAAGGGGTCCCTCAGCTATGTGGAGAAGTTTGGGGAATTTTAGTAAAGGAAATCAAGTAAATGAATTGATTTTCTATAAGATTAAGGTAGACTTTACTTATGGGGGTTTCCTTTGGGATTTTAACTACTCTAAACTATAGGGTAAGTAAGTAAAATTAAAGACTTAATTTAACTATATTTTAAGGGAATTTCCCTAGATATAATAGATTTAGTAGATAATTTCCCTAGAGTATAACAAATTTGACTTGCCAACCTTTTAGTATTTTTTTTTTTTGTGTTTTTTTACTCTCAGTTCTGTTTTTCTGCCTATTTTTTTTCGCTTTTTTCTGCCCATTTTGACGGCATGTTCTTTCAATCTTTCTGTTTGCGTTTTTGGGGGGCAGGGAGCCCCGAGATGAAAAGGCATTCCAAAAAGCAGCCTTGCAATTAAGAAATTTGTCAGTTCGCAGTGCGGCCAAACGAAATGGAATGAAATGCAATGCAATAAAAATGGGGAAAATGGAAAATGCGACTGCGAATGAAATCAAATGAAATATGAAAAGCTTTCAATTGAACTGCAGCCGAGTGTGATGAGGAATCTGTGCCGCAAATAGGGGGAACCCGTCTAATGAGCGCATAATTAAGGAAAAAAAAAAAGAAAAAAAAAAGAAAACACAACTCTATAAGTTGCTTTTAAAGATATTTCTTTTTTTCAGGCCATCATGATGGCACGATGATGATGATGATGATGAGCTTGGTTGGGCGCCACCTTCTGGTGGTGTCGTTGTCCTAAAACTGGGACATAGCCAACTTTTGCTCTGCTATCTGCCGCACTTCCTGTTTCCTGTGACACTTCCCCGCACACACACACACACACACAGCCACACCACAGGCTACCACCATTTTGCCCATCCATCCTTCGTCGAATAACAACAACAACAACAATAACAACAACACAAGCAGAAACAACAACAACAACAACAACAAGAGAAGACGACAACAACGGCGGCTTCCTGAACATCGTCTATGCCATTATGGCCACTTGAGTTGATGCCAAAGCTGCCATTTGTTGCCCCATACCTCGCCATAAATGTTTTGTTTAGCTGCTCCTAGAGATGGGCAGTGTTTAGGCAGTGATGTATGTACAATGTGTGTTATCGAAAAGAGAAATCGAAAATAATCGCATGATTTTAGGTATAGATATCAAAATAAACGGTTTTAATAGGGCTTATTGAAAGTGCAAGTACCTAAAATGTATCAAAGATATCGAAACAATATAGAAGCAACCATAATCGATATGATCTAGGGGTAAAAATGCGCTTAATATGCCTATCGAAAAAAGGCCGTCTCTAAAAGAGTCATGTAACTAAAGTAAAACTACCTAAAACAGGTCAAAAGAAGGCGAATTAATCTTGAAGCAACACCCTTTCGATACAATCTGTCGATAGAAATGTATTAAATATGCCTTTCGAAAACAAGCCCATCTCTGAAGTATCAAATATATCGAAAAACTATCGACATTGTTCTGCACATACCTAACAGCCTGCTCCTGCTCCTGCTCCTGCTCCTTAGCCCAGACCTCCTGGATGTCATTTTTCGGCTCTTTTAGCGCACACAAGTTGGCTCGATTTATGTCCCAGCTCCGGCAGCAGCAGCAGCAGCATGGGCAAGAACTCCTCCGGCTAAGAGCAGTCATATCGGCTAAGTGCATTTGGCCGTTTTGCATATTTTGGGCACTGGACTTGCATACACACAAAACAACATTGATTTTTCCCACATTTTAATCACTTTAATTTGTTTTTATCTTTATTATAAATGAACGCATGCAAATGGCTATGATTTAAAAAATTAAAGATGAATAATAACATATACTCAGTTGCCCTGGGAAATAGCTTTAATTTTAGTGGAAAAACTCATGGCAAAAAGTGGATTTAAATAGTTGAAATAAACACTCTTTGATTAGGCTTATTTAACTTTAAGGTATAACTTAAGGGCTTACAGGGGTCTTTTGAGTGCAAAAATTCAACATTTTTGCGATTTTTTGTCTTTGTTCAGTTATGACTTACATTTTTCGTGTAAAGTAGATTTAAAAGAGTGGAGTGTGAGCTTTAATTTATCAAAATTTCAACAAAAAATATTTTAAATCATTTGTTCAGTTTGTGACTTTTCCCCACTGTTCAGGGGGAGAGTCCAAGTCATCTCTCTCTCTCGATCCCACAACCCGATCCCGATCCCAACACTGACCCCCAGGCTTGTTGCATTTTTTTGGTTGTTGTTGTCCCGATTTGGTTGTGGCTCCTACTCCCCCCCTACCCCCCGCAGCTTAAATTACACACTTCCGCCATCCTTCCTGCCATTTTGGAATTCGAAATTCGGTATTCTGGATGCTGGCATTCACTGGACTCGCAGGCCGTTCAACTTCCTAAACGGGTTTGTCAGCTCGCCTGCATACTTCCGGCCTTTGCACCGGCAAGCTGCTCTGTGCCAAAACTTTTGTCTGCCTATTAACTGGGTCCAGCAAGGAGGAGGAGGAGGAGTAGGAGGAGGAGGAGGAGTAGGAGGAGGAGTAGGAGTACAAGGAGTAGGAGCAGGAGTAGCAGTCCTGCGGTGGGTCCTACTTCCGCCATTATTGGCATTTAACGAGGCAACTGCCACTGACACATTTCCGCTGCTGTTTATTGAACTCATTTTGCAGGGATTCGTTTATTTTGAACCAAAAAAATTTAACTTTAATATTCAAACTAATTTAAGATCTTATTTCGATGGATTCTGTTCAGCCTTATTTGTGCCAACCTGTTGTTTGGCAGCCACTTTTGGAACAGTTTACGGAACTACGCATCGTCTTGGCAGGAAAATGCTCTGCTCTCTCGGAAAGTTTTCACGCTGCACTTCCACCCGCAGTCGCTGCGGCAAAGGAAATGCCGTGAAAAGTTTTGGCTGGCTCTTGGCCGGGTTCGGGTGGTACCGGGTACACGGTGCTGGGTGCTCTTGGTTTTTGTGCCAAAAATTAATTAGGCTAATTAAAACGCTGACTGGGCTGCCGCCTGGCATTGGCACGGCCAAAATCGAAGGGAACCGAGCAGGGGGAACTTCAAGTTCAAAGTTCTTCTTGGCGAAGGCGGCGACGGCGGCACACTTGATTGAATGAAAACTTTGCCACCTGTCGGGGGGCGCAGAAACGAAAACGGAAAAATTAATTAACCTGACCCAGCAACTCCTCTTCAGTTGCTCAGTATTTCAGTTAGTCAGTTATTCAGTTCTTCAGTGCAAACAATTGGCAAGAAGTCGAAATATAATTAAGTTGTTTTCGTGGACAGTTGTCATCGTCGTCGTCGTCTGAGCCTTCGTCCTGGCAGCCCCTGCTTCCTGCTTAAAACATATTTCAAAATCCCAACATTAGCCACAGAGAGCTGGAGGTAACCACATTCATTCACCAAGCCATCCATCCGTCAGTCTTACAGATACTTATAAAGCACTGGAAAACACTTAAAAACCCTTAAGAAAATTATATTTTATAATTTATTTTGTTGGGAAAAACGCAGAAATGTGTATGACTTTTAATGAAACAACATATTTTAAGTTAAGAACCAACGGAAATCCCTGTTAAAATTCCACATTTTCCTTAGAGAGAGAAAAAAAGAGGACAACTCGTCAAGTGCTGTCACTGAAATGCCCCGAATTTTGGCAAACCCTCGGGTCTTGAAATCAATTAGCGCATGTCAGTCAGATGCTGGAAAATCGGGAATCGGGAATATGGGCGACTGGGGATCTCCCCCCGGAACTCCCGGAACTCTGCACCCAGGACAGCCGGCGCCGCGGGTCATTTGCCAGCTGCCATGTGAGAGAAACACAAAAAAAGAAAAGTACCTAAACGTTGTCCAAAGTGCGACAGTTGTTGTTGGTTTGCTTGCTTTGTTTTTTCCTCCGAAATTTTCCGCTTTCCACCATTTTCCACATCTTCATCCGTGGCCACGCATGCCCGCCGGCGGCCGCGGTGGTGGCCACTCGAGCTCCGGTTTCAGCTGCTGCCGCTCTGCAATTTAGACTCTGGTTTCATTGAGGTGTCCGCGCGTTGATGTCACACTCGCTCGCTCTTTCTCTCTGGTGTGGAGGAGCAGGAGCAGGAGCGGGAGCAGGAGCCCGGCAAGGTATCCACCTAAACTGGCCACTCTGGGTGGCTTTTAAAGTGCGAAAAATTTATTTTAAATGGAAGGAAATCCAAAGCAAAGTTTCTCAAGAACTTATTTCTTTTAATAACTTTCGAGTGCTTGGTTCTGAGTGCTTTCCTTGAAAAGCTTGTGCCTGGCAGCGGATTTTCTTCTGGTGGATTACCATATTATCTTCATATTTATTTAATTGTTTTCCAAAAAGCTTTTTTTCAGCTGCTTGGAGTGTGAAGTTTACTCCCAAATTCCCAAATCCTTGATAATTATTTGTAGCTACTTTTGGTGGGGAATATTTGTGTGAAATTAATATAAGGCAGCTAGGGGAAGAAGGTTAACCTTATACAAATTTTAGATTATTTCGTTTCGTTTATTCAATTACTAAGAAAAAGAAGTATTGCATTTATAAACTGTAATTAATAAAAATGTTATAAGATATTGGCTGAGAGTTTGCATTGCGATTTCTTGGTTTACTCTTGGATTACTTAGATTTCTTGGATTACTTAGATTTCTTGGATTTCTTGCATTTCTTTTGAATTTCTCTTGAATTTCTCTTGAATTTCTCTCGCATTTCTCTTGGATTTCTGCGCGACTAACGAAGCAGTAATTTGAGACAGCTTTCCAATGCAGCAGCAAGCGGCTCCACTTCACCTGGACAGCTTTTTTTTGGGGTAAGAAGAACTCAGTTGGGTTAAAGGTCAAGTGCAGCTATAGCGATTCTCCTGGCTAAATGCCGTCATTAGTAAACGCTACGCTCCTCACTGCCAGCAAGTGCGCAGCAAGCTTCCCAAAAAGCAGCCAGCGACTCCTTGCCACCTTTCCATTTCCATCTAAAAAGTGGAAGAGTGGGAGGGGGGGGTGGGGTGCTATGTGAGAGGCAAGAGGCAAAAACAAAGCGCACATGCGGCACAAAGGCTGGCCCAAAGCCCAAAGTGCTACAGGCAACGAAAAAAAAAGTGTAAAATCGGGAGGCGTTGCTTCTCGATTTCGTTGCCATTTCGCTCCAAGGTCAGCCCGAATCGAGGTTAATGGTTAAGAAATCGGCTGGCAGGGTAAGCCTTTAAGTGCACAGAACAGAAATGTCGCTGTTTTTTTTTTTTCTTTTTATAATAATTATATATAAATGTCGTCTTTGAAGACCTTCTCGGGATATAATTAAAGTTTAAGGAAGTTAAAGGAATATTTCAATGAAAAAACTTACAGCTTAGTTCCCAAAATCCTTAGAAAATCCTATATATAATCTAAATTTATATTATATATTTATCTATTTATCAAAATATATGCATATGTGGATATTTTCTTGAGTGCATGTGTGTGTTGTGTGTGCCAGTTGCATTAGTGTGCAGCTGACATTGCTTTGTGCAGGGGCGCGTGCCCCCTTGGCACCCTTAAGCGGTGGGGGGGGGCTCATTTTGATGGGTAGCACAGGTCCTTGCAGCTGTTGTTGTTCTTCCCCGGGCTTCCTCGGGCTCCGGCTCCGCATCTCGTCCTTTGTCCTTTTATGCATTTCTCAGTGCGCAACATTTCTAAGCCAACAACTGACAACATCAAGAGCTGCTGCTGCTGCTGCTGCCACCTGTTACCCCCCCCCCAACCCCCCTGTTGGCGTACCTGTGTGACCCCCTTTTAGGGTGACCCCCTTCCCTTCCCCCCCTTCCGCCACCCCTTTTAGGGCAATTCAGCAAACAGCAAACAGCAAGTTGGCTGTGTCGCGTCGCCGTAAAATAGGCAACACTTGTGGGTATGCGGGCTGCAAAAGGATTGCCACCATCTGTTGATGCAGTACCTCCCTCCCCCCCCCCAATGCAAGCACCTGCAATCGAAGGCTCAAGGCCATGTCAGCTGTCACTAGCAGCCGTCGTACTCCGCCAGGAATGGAGGAAGGAGCCCCCCCCCTATCCGAGTCATTCGTGATGGGATTGCAGCACGCTTGAGCTGAGGATCACGTTTAGAGGTGGTTATTACATTGGAAAACCTAAGAAATTACTGCTTAAATATATGTATTCTTTTTACCGAAGAAAGCACCTTAGGGATGCCACAGAAATTGCACTTACTTTCCCTCACAAAACAGGGTTTAGAAATCACACAAAAAAACACCCGACTAGCGTATCTGTTACACAGCTCAGGCCTCGAAATGTCAGAGACCAAATTGGCCAAATTGGCCCCCCAAAATGCACAACCAGGCATAAGTATAAATACATATACATAGGTATATATACATATAGACACTCGCATGCCGGGGAATTCCCCAGCACATGGAGCACATCGCATCAATTAGATGATCGCAGTCAGCAATCAAATCAATGGCACAAATGGCCCCGGGCACCAAGGACCATCCAGCAGAGATAGGGAGACAGAGATAGGAGGGAGAGAGGGAGTACAGGCATCCAGGAGCCAGAGACGGAGACGGAGACGGAAATGGAGCTGGAGGGGGCGGGGCAATACAGTTGGCCAGGTGCATTTATCAATTTAACCAAGCCCCGCAGCGCAGATGCCAACAATGCTGGCCAAGAGACACGATATGACACGACCAAGGCAGGCAGCAGTTTAGGCCACACAATAATGGCTAACAAACTAAAGACGGAACGGAAGAGGCGACAACTAGCCAGGCCAGCGGCACAGAGAGAAAAAGCCAACTAACTTCTACATATATCATAAAAGAGCCCCAAGGAAAGACTTTCTATTTTAAAAATACCACCACTTTTAAGATCTATAATATTCAGTTAATTAAATATATATCATTTACATTATCCCTTTTTTTTCTAAATTTATTTTCGCAGTGCATAAGCTCACTTCCGGCAGTTTGGCAGGCGCAGCAGTTGCAATTGTTTTGTACCAAACAATGGGCGGCTCTCCGACTGCTCCTTCTCCTTCTCCTGCTCCTCCTCCTTGGATACCTGGATACCTGCACTAACCCTGCACTTGCACCTTCATCATCTGCACCCAGAATTGGGCGAGACAATGGGCAATTGTAAAAGGGCCTGATGCCCCCGCTGCGAACGTTGTAATTAATGCCTTCGGCTGGCAGGGAACTTGGACTGCCTAGGCATTGTTTTGGCCAACCCCCCAAAAGAAACAAAGGCGACAACAGACAGATACTTAGATACTCGACTGTTCAGATACTCGGCCCTGGCCTTAAACAACAACGAAAAACAAGGCAGGTGGCAGGGCAGACCGACCCGACCGACTGACTGACTGACGGACTGACGGACTGCCTGACTGGCTGAGTAGTTGTTGCCCAGCTTTTTCGGCTCAACGGTGATGGAAACATCGAGAATGAAATGTATTATTTAAGCTCCGAAACAGGTTGCCAGTTGCAACAGCAACATAACAACAACTGCAATCGGATTATGTATGCATATAGAAGCAGAGTAGTATGCATATGTGCTGGCAGCTTAGTTGAAAATGTGCTTTGGCCGTCCAAAAAGCCTGCATACATGCAGGAAAAGTATTTAAAATCGAATGAAAATCAAGAGTGGGGAGTTTTCCGAGCTGAATTTCATAAAATTAGCTAACTTGCATGGTTTGTTAGACCCAGGTATGTATCTATCTAAGTTGTATAATAAATTAAAATCAAAATAAGAGAAATATTATATACAATTAATATATATTATACTTTTATATTCCGTAAGCTACAGTATACAAGGTAGATATAATAAATAATTATAATTATATAATACTTGCCTTGATATATTAAAAAATTTGAGTTAAATTTGCTTTAAAAACATGGAAGTTATTAAACATTAAACATTGCCTGGCGGACCACTGCTCTATAATGTTGCTCAACATATTTCTGGCAGCATTTGCCTAGCAACATGTTCTTAAGCACTCAATCAGGTTAGTTTAAAATTGGTTTAAGTTTTTAACCCTTAAGAGCTATAAATTAAAGCTAAATTAGACAAGCTCTTTAGTTTTCAAGCTCATAATATACTTTACTTGATTTTTTTTTAAATAATATATTATAGTTAATAGGAAAACCCTCTTCCTTACATCATACATTAAATCAGTCATTCATCTGTCACAGTTTTAGAGTTTAACTCGACCTTCCAGGCCATAATCGTTTCGAAATGTGTTTCTTTTTGGCCCCGAATAAAGCTGTCATCCAGAGGTGAGAAGAGTGAGAGACAGAGGGGAGTGGCGAGTGGGGAGCAATGTGGCAGAGGAGGAGAGAGTGCTGTCAAAGCACTTGGCCATTTGCCATTTGCTATTCGGACAGACGGACACTGTTTATCAGGTCAATCGCACAAAATCGATAATTGGCCCATTGCATATCACGCATACGCCGCATAGGCCGCAGAAACGTTGAAAGAACCACATATACACACATGTGTGTGTGTATGTGTTTGTGTATTTGTCGCAATAAATCAGAATTTAATTGGAATCTAATGTGGAATTCGCTGGTCAATGCTGCATCTGCAAATGCCTGGCAATGCATATTTAATGGATCAGCATTATAATGCCATTATTTGGATGCTAATTACAGCTAACCAAATTGTGCAAAAAAAAAAGGGGACACCACAGAAAAGGCTATGAGTGGGGCGCAAAAACCTCCCAGACATGAATTTAATTTTCGGGAAAATGCCCTGCCACTTGAGGCGATTTACTACCAAAAACCTATTTGAGTCTCCCAGGCGTTTCCTCCCCAACCACTGGGCAATCAATAAATCTAATGAAAATTTCTTCGCCCTTCGGCCTGTCATCGAATCGAACTTGTCCTTGCCCAAACACTTGGAGAAATCTCCAATTTGGGCTTAAGTTTCGAGGCTTGCTGGATGTCAAATTCGTAAGTAGCAACTTAGCCAAATGTAATTTATTGGTAAGAGGATCTAGGCCAAGCATCTAGGACCATTCGTCTTTTTTGTAATTTTTCAAATGAGATTTATGGAAAGGAAATAATATTGTTTGGAGCAAACTAGCCTAGGAATTCCTAAAAATATATAAGTATATTTGATTATATTTCGATGCATCCCCAATTTAGCTCAGTGCCGCAGTGCCGCAGCCACTGTCCACACTGTCCACATCCACATTCATGTCGATGTCCATGTCCTTGCCCGTGTCCGTGTCCGTGTCCGTATTCTGGCCCTCCGGCTTAGCGTGCAATTCAATTAAAGTTGCATAAGGCCATCGGACAATGGCTTCGCGCCGGACTTGGCCAAGTGAAATGTTCACTTTGATTTACCCCTCAAATTTGCCCACTTTTGCGACAAGAATGAATGAACAATGGCTTCGGTGTCCTTGGCAGCTCCGGGGCCAAACATTGGGATGAAAGTTAACGAGTTGCGGGCATGGGCCAGGGCCTGGGCATGGGCCTGGTAATGGGGCTTCAACTGAGCACTGAAGGCACACATATTAAATTACCAAGTGGCAAGTCAATTGGCATATGTCAGCGTGCCACAAAGCGTGCACCACTCTGGCCGCCACAGTTGCCACAGTTAAATGAAGTCAAAAATGTAAATTTCATTTCCAGCCACCCAAGGCTGAAGGCTGAAGGCTGAAGGCTGAGACTGCGACTGAGGCTCGGGCTGAGACTGAAGAATTCTCACAGAACGCAACGCAGTCGAGAGACGCAATTAGACGAGGAGCTGCGGCGGCGGCTGACGAGGCTGTGGAGGCTGTGGGCGTGGCAGTTGGCGCTGCCAAATTACAACCAGCAGCTGTTGCGCCTTTCAAAGGACTCTCTTGCCATCCCCCCCACAACCCATAGAGAAGCTACACTCAACCACCCACATTGAGTTCCCAGACCCGCTAGCAACATGTGTTTCCAGTTGCCACCGCACCTCAACGCCCTGCAACTTTGGCAACTGAATCAAGTACAGTAGAGACTGGCAATAGGGGAAATAAATAATTAAGTAAAGGGGAATTTTCAACAAAAGAAAATTACTTCAATTTTAAAACCTAATATTAATAGGTGCTTTATTTATTATATTTTCTTAAGGTCAATCCAAGTTATGTGTGAGAGAAAACCTTTAATATTTCTTTAAGAAATAAACTTAATTATGTATAATATTTTAATATATATGAGTGTATTATTGTATACATATATTTATAAATAGCTCACAGGAGAACCAAATAAATTTTACAAAGTAAAACCAGCAAACCCTTATATGTACTTAGCTTTCAAATATTTGCAAAATAAACCTATTTGTACCACAATTACATAGAAAAGTGTCATCATTTTAATTTCCTTCATAAGCAATAACTACTTTAATGCAAAAATACAAAAAAAAATATGAAGAAAACCATAATGAATTTGTTGGGGAGAAAATCTAGGAAAACGCATTTTGCGGAAAACAGCAACTAAATGACAAAAGACATAATTTCATAATTAAGTGCCCACGACCGAGAAGGAGAAACAGAGGAGGACAGAGGAGGAGACCCAGAGACAGAGAAATAGACAGAGAAGGAGAGAGATAGAGAGAGAGATAGAGAGAGAGATAGAGAGAGAGATAGAGAGAGAGAGCGCGCGCGCTATTGACAAGGAGAAAGAACATTTCCTTTTGTCTTGTGGGCCATTAGCAAGTGGACTAATGATCTACCAAAACTGGCGAGCTTCTGGCCCAGCTCGTAATTAATGACAGACGCCAAGGGAGAGGGAAAACGGAAAAAGGCAAGAGAAAATGAGAGAGGAAAAGGGACCGGGGTAACAGGCAAACTTTCCCCGGCAAACACGCTGGGAAATGAGGCAATTTCCCAAAAACTCAGAACTTTCAGCCAGTTCATTCCTCAGTCTGTCAAATAGAGATTCGGTAATTGTCCGAAGGGGCAGCAGGGATACGGATACAATTACAGCATGATACATACTCCGACATGTACATGTATGTATGTCTGTCCTATAAATCTGTACTGCTCAGAAGATATGGCATTTTAATTACAGCCGACTGGCATTCAAATGGCTTAAATGGGAGGGCTGAGCTAAGCAATGATCTGGTTAAGTTTGATGGCCGAAAGTTGAAGCATTTGGGGATTTCAAGTAGACTTAATGATTGCCTCGCCACTTAAGAGGAAATATGTAGGTAATATTCTTTTCTTTATAAAATATATTTAAATTATATTAACATTTAACCAATGACTAAACTCTTCTGCTTAATGTTGCGGTTAAAGTTAATGAGAGGAAGGTTTTAAATTAGAGTAAATTATAGCCTCTTCAATGACTGGGAAACATACAAGTAGCATCCATTTTTTTTTTCTATAAAAATATATAAATAATATTAACACTTAACCTATGATAAGAATGTTCAGGTTAATGTTTGGGTTAAAGTTAACAACAAGAAGATAATATGTTTGTATTTTAAAGGGAATAAATATGTCAAGAGCTTCTATTAGCCATATAATCCAGATTAAAGCTTGCTAACTAATAAAGACTTGCTAGTAAAGTTAACAATAAGACTAATCGGAGGTTAGAAGTAAATTATCCCATTATAAGTCTCCTTGAAATTCTCTAATACTCCAAAAAAGGCAACTTCATTGTCATTTCTTCATAAAACCTACCAATTGCAACTGTGATAGCTGGCTGGCACACAAATGTGATTATGTTCCCCCCAAAAAAAACACATTTAACCTCCTGTTAAGTTCCCCCCCTTCACCGAAAACAACAAAAATCCCCCCCCGCCAAAATCCAATTGAACATGTGTTCTATTCGCCGCTCAATCAATTTGTTTGGCGGGAAAAACTGCTGTTGCTTTTGGCTTTGCCAATGTATTTTCTTCTTTCTTTTTTTTTTTAGCGATTTTTGCATTTGGGAAATAGATCTGTGGGGTTAAGCGAGCGGGTGGGGGTCTAGGCCGTTGGCGATATCGCGGCAGCTGCGTCATTTTTTTGCATTCGGCAAATAGGCAAATAAATAAATAAATCATTTGCGGCCATAGCCAGAGCGATAGACATCGCCCGATATGGCCGGCAATTGATATGGGAGTGTGTGGGTCAGTGTGTGTGTGTGTGTGTGTGTGTGTCGTGCCACATGTGATATTGAGTAGATGATGTACGGTGTGTAGTACGGGTATAAACCACTTGAAAATCCAAATGGAACTTGACTGCGCTGACAGCAGGCGGCGCCAGCACGGCTGACTGCTGTCCTCCGCCGCCCCACATGGCGTATGCTTGATATTCCTGCCTTTTCCTCCTTCTCATCCTCATCTAGGGAATATATGTTGTTCGAGAGAAGTTTGGTAGACTAAACATATTTCATATCTGGCGCTTTTATGACTCACACGAGCACACACACACACACTCGCACACACACACACTCGCACACACATGTGTGTCGCTGTTGAAACTATTTTTAGGCTTTTCACAAAACACCAAAAAAGAATTTCCATTCAAAAAAAAAAATGAAAAGAAAAACAAGAAGAAAACACACAAAATAATAATAATAATAAGTCGAAGGAATGGTAAGGTCCAGTGGCAGCAGGGCTTTGGTTATAGAAGGTAAAAATACTCATTAAAGCTTTTGTATTACAAGGAATTACAAGGAATATAGTGTCTGGGGATCTCTAGAATTTTATTTTATTAAGTTAGTGGTAAAAAAATGTATTTAACATTTATTAAACACTCAATTAATACTTTATAAGATCCGTTTTCCTAGGTAAAAATAAAATATGATCATAATATCATAATATATCATTATTGGAACCGCTTTACTTTCTTGGGCCTTTAATTTTAAGAAACCTACACAATACATATCATATATATATATATATATATATATACATACATATACCCCCCCAACTTTCACATATAAAAAGGTGAAAGGAAAAACCTGTGGAAAGCTGGGGAAAACGTATTTTTTTTAAAAGCAATTTAGCTAGTGCCCGCCGCTGGCTTTTATTTTTCCTTATATTCCGGTGGAGCTGCGACGACGCTGCCTTTCAAGTGTCCATCAACATGTTTGACAAGTGCGCTGATTTGGCCACCTCCCGCTCCCGCTCTTGCTCCCATTCCCATTCCCATTCCCATGGCCCACCCACCGAATTGTCTGGGTGAGTCATTATTTGGCCATGCTTGCAATTTCCGCTCCCGTCCAGATCTCTGTCCTCCCCCCCATCCGGAAGTTGTTAGCCGGGGCCAGGGCCAGGGACAGGCGTCGCCATGTTGTTTCACGGCGTTCTCCAACCCTAATGAAT
>JAEIIU010045429.1:0-43911 GCA_018874675.1 Drosophila baimaii | reverse complement strand
AAGTAACAAATTATCTGCAAGGGTATATAAACTTCGGCTTCGCCCGAAGTTAGCTTTTCTTACTTGTTTTGAAATGATATTGAAAGCGTAGTTTTTTTTAGATATATCATAACGGTCTATTACTTATATTATTTTAGTTATATTAGTTATATGTACAAGTTAATATATACATCCCTAAATTAAACATAGTTCTTTAGCAACAACTATATTATAATGGTTTTACCCTTAAACTCTGGCTATGAAATTTATTTATTTAGATACTACAACTTCCCCTAAGAAGTAAGCCTTTTGAACCACCATTAGATTAATGAATAAATTTATCATCTTTGTGAAATTATCGAACGATGTTTAGCTAAAAATGGAAATACAAAAAAATAATCTAGAAAAAGGAGATATCCTTTTACTATCAGAAACTTATTTAGGTCGGCAAATTTTAATGAAACTATGCCTTTATATATGTATAATACTTTATAGACCTTTTAACAAAATAACAAACAGCTTTGAAACTTTTTTAATAAACTAAAAAATGCTAAATAGTTCACTTAACAAATTCATATATTTATTATGATTTTGCAAAAGCCATTTACATTAAAATAAACACATATATTTCAGTTAATTATATTTTTAAAATTCTTTACTTAGCCAAAAGTACTTCAATCTTTAACTTAATAACAAACCTTAAGGCCAATTTTAATTACAGTCTAAACGGCAACTCATTTATTATCTCTCATATTTTATCTCTTTGGCTCTAACTATTACCTCTTCCTAATTGCAGTCCACGTTTTTTCACGGATCGTCCTTGAGTTTCGCTGCGGTCCACCCCCTTTTGGGGATAAACGTCTTGGCATTCTATTTCTGGGGGGGAATTGAGTGGCCCCGACATCGAGCTTCGGATTAGTTGCGTCAATAGTGCCATAAACATAAATCTGCCGGTTAATGGGCAGGAAGGTGGACCTAGACAACGTGGCTACCAGTTTGGCACAGCTCCTCCTTCTCCTCCTCCTCCCAATCCAGTGGCAGCCCCGGCAATTACGCAGCAAATTAAAATCAAATAACTTAGCTTGAAAATCGAGCGAGCCATAAAAATCACATGCAAATTATAGAGTATCCAATAACCAGACCAGCCAGCCAGCCAGCCAGCCAGCCAGCCGGCCAGCAGAGCAAGTGGCAGTCGCTCCTTGGGCGCCTGAGAAATCGTTGTAATTTGCGCCGTGGAGAGAGACCTGTCCCAGCATCGGTCTCACAGCCAGCGGCGCTCCAATAAAGCCTTAAACAAATGAAGTTATTTGAGTCAATAAAAAATGGCATCCGCAAAATGATGGGGAGCCATCCCCCAGGAGTATGTCAAGCGGAAAGGGAAAGTTGCGATGGGATAGGAAGGAAGATCTTTTCAAGGTTCAGGTGCGGATCCAATCGAACTATGAAGCATAGGTAGCTATGATCTTTAAAGTTGAAGAGTTACTGGAGAGGGTAAAACGAATTATAACATTAAACTAAGATCTCTTTACTATCAGGTATTTGTTAATAAATATTATTTGCGGGATGTATACCCTTTAAAGCCTAAAGTCCACACCTGTTGGAACTGGGATACAATCACTGAGAATTGAGGCCTTTGATACACCTCCAACAAGTGCCATAAATATCGGACAACTTATACCCATATCTCCAGTGTGTGTTCTGGGATCCTTTAGGGTTTCGGTTTTGATATCAAGTTCTGGGCCCTTGCCCCCAAACCCTTTCTTAATGCACACCTTCCTCTGCCCGGCTGCGGAGGCAATTTGTTATCTTTGCCAAGTAATTATATGGCATCTCCTCCATTGCCGTTTGGCTTATTTAGAGCTTTATTTATTAAAGCATTTAATGTAAAATTGTTTGGCCCTGGCCAGGCCAGGGGCCATCATTAAACAAAGTAAATTGTGTGTATAAATCAATACGCGGGCTGCAGCTAATTAATATCAATGTTGATTTTGTTGAGTTTTCTCCACCAGGATCCACCCAGATTCAGTGCGTCCCCCGTGCAACACCCACGAAGTTGGTGGGGGGTGGGGGTGGGGAGAGCCCGTGAAATTGCTTTTCCCCCCAAAGATCCTGCCGACTTGCATATTTTATGCGCATAAAGTGGATCATAAAGTAATTAATGCACCGAAATGCGACATCAAAATGCTTGGGGGCACAGGAGGCAGCCGAAAGAAATTTCTTTCAGCATTTCCATGGCATCTTCGTGGGTTGGCTAAAAGAACACTGAAAGAAATTATTATTAAATGGGAAAAGGTACATCCATTCAATCAAAATTGTCAAGATTCGAATTATGTCAAGTTTTCTAAATAAAAATATGGGAACACAAACTTCTTTAAAAATGGTTAACAGAGAACTCTAATCCATTTTAACAAGATTTATCAAGTTATTTTAAGTATAAACATATTAATTCAATATTTTAGTAAAGTTTTCATTGAATTAATATGTTTATAGTACTATAAGACCGCAAAACACCAATTTGATATCCATTACATTAGGTTTTCCCCAATCTTAAACTTATTATAAAAGATTTTAAAGGATTGATTACTTTTTTGAGGTTAGGAAAAAAACATGATGTGATGGCGTAAGGCAGGCCTAGTATTCGTGATCTGTGAGCCATTCTTTTCTGTTTTATTATATTAGGTATTATACTAGGAATTCCCCTAATCTCAACTTAGTCATAGAGGACTTTCAAAGGCATGCTTCCCTTTTTTAGGTTAGTAAAAAACATGATGTGATGGCCTTCGGGTTCGTGCTCAGTGAGTCAGTCGCTTATCTATTTTATAATATTCTCTATCTATTTTTTTATTAAAACTTATATTTTTAATTTAAAAAATAGAGTTTCTAAAATAATTTCCAAGGCTTTATAAATATTTTTTCAAGTGCACCTTGCGACAGCAACAACAAAACGTCTGCAATCAATCTTAAGGCGGCGTTTCGCAGGGCGTGTTCTCTTTGCTCTGAGGTTGCACCTACGCTGGCTGTGCTGCAGTTGGGTGCAGCACCGGCTTCGCAGCCACAGCTCCAGCTCCAGCTCCAGCCCAAGTCCGGGATTAAGACCCTTTGCCACATTTCAGGATGCCCCATCTTCTCCGCATAATTACAGAGTGATTCTCCTCTTATTTTTCGGTGCTTTTTGGCATGCGTAAAGATTCTGAAACGGGAACTCGTCGGCCAGGCTTTCTTTCTTTCTTCTTATTTTGTTTTTATTATTTTTGTTGTATTTTTTGTGCTGCCCTGACAGCGACTGACAGACAGCAATTGCCAAATAATAAATAATTAGTCGGGGCGGCGCAGGGGGCGTGGCTAAGTGACGTGGCATGCATTTTTCATGGCGTTAAATCAAATATCGGCTGGCTAAAGAAATATATATACATATGTATGTATTTATGTATATAGCTAGAGAAAGCGAGGGCCGACCCAAATTTCGGAATCGGAATATTAATATATTTTCACAGAAAAATGTTAATTAAGTTATTAAGGTTGAAACGTAAGCAGGGGAATATGATTATTATCATAAGTTTTAATAATATTTTGATTACTGTCAGGTAGCACATGTTAATCAAATTTAACTTATGTTTAACTAAATAATTTAAACATATTTTCTTTCAAATTGTATTCTTGTCCATGAAAAAATCAGAATATGATTAAAAAATAATTTTGTAAAGTAGGCTTTACGTATGTACTTTACTTTTGTATTTATTTAAATTTTATTCATTCCTATGGCTATTATAATGAATTTTTTTTAATGTATAATACATTATAGATCAAACCAAAAATAAATTAAGCTTCTGAATACCATTAAAAATATTTAAAAATCGAATTCTTTCACGTCATACTAATATTACATTGTCAAATAAATTACATAAAGTAATTTCAAGAATTTTGACATACTTAACAGAATATTTTATTCATCAATCATAACGACAATGTAATCTAACAGTTCGACAAAACAGCTGAGAGCACCTGTTTGCGCGGAAGAAAATAGAGAGATAGAGAGGCAACGTGAACGAAAGAGCTTGTGAAAAGCAAATGCTGATAAAGAAAAAAAAGCCACTTGTTAAACGACAAATTAAAGCTTTCGATCAGTTGCCTTTCAGCTGCTGCACTCGACTCAACATTTTGCCAAGAATATAATTCTCCCAAGTTCAAAATGTCAACGATTGTGAGGAAACTTATCAGCACTGCAAATGCTGCCAAGCCCGTGGCTCCCTATAAGTAAGTTAATATATTATTAAAGTCATAGGTTTCTAACTAATTGATTATTATTAATATTATTACTTTATAGCCAGGCTGTGGTGGCCGATCGCACGGTATATGTGTCGGGATGTCTCGGTCTGGACAAGGAGACCATGAAGTTGGTTCCCGGTGGACCAACAGAGCAGGCAGAGAAAGCTCTCGAGAATCTGGAGGCCATCCTCAAGGCCGCCGATTCGGGTGTGGATAAGGTGGTCAAGAACACAGTCTTCCTGAAGGATCTCAACGATTTTGGAGCCGTCAATGAGGTGTACAAGAAGGGTAAGTGCCGTAGGAATTAAATAAAAACACCTGCGAAGAGATATGCATCAATGTTTATATATTTTCATAACACAGAATTTAATATTTACCTTTAAAACTAAAATATTTGTTTTTTAACTCGTTAATTACGAAGAAATACCTTAAATTTCCATTTGACTTATATTTTCCTTGCCCTTTGCATTAAACCTTGTAATTTCCAAGAAATTTATAAACAGAATCTAAATAACTCTATTTCATAATAATTTTATCTTTAATTTAGACATTTAATCTACAATTCTTATCCAAAACACCTTAATAATATCGTTATAATGTGATTATTGTTGAAATTTTTGTTTTTTTTTATACCAATACCTACTGTATACCGGCCTTTTGGCCATTGCCGCCTGATAAGGCAATCGGCATCGCTGGCACCCTCTTATCGCCGGCTTTATTGTTTACTGTAAACATTTTATGACCGCTATTCTCTCGTGTGTTATTTTTCCTATTTCGAAAATACTATATATGCTTTATGCTTGCTTATCTTTCGATTTCAGTGTTCAATAAGGATTTCCCAGCCCGCAGTTGTTTCCAGGTGGCCAAGTTACCGATGGACGCTCTGGTAGAGATCGAGTGCATCGCCCTGACCGGATCCGTATCCACACAAACCGTGCAATAGCAATCAATGCCGAGTAAATTGTGAGAAAGTAAAGGTGATTAATAAATAAAGAAACGTAAATAGATATGCATACAAATATTTCTTAAAGTGGCGGAAGAAGAAATTGCTTATAAAATTCAGTTATTGTTTGATTAAGCAACCTGATTTAATGATTAAATTTCTAAAAAAAAGAGGGAAAAGTGATAGAAATATTGGTTGGTATTCATAAAAATTGTAATATCATTTTATATTAATTATTTATATTCTTTGTACCTTAAGATTTTCACTTTAAAAATCTGATAAAGAGACTTGGTTACCTATTTTAATTAAAAATACAAATTTAAATACAGATAGTGCTGTAAAACGCCGTGAAACCCATCAGTGTTGCTAAATGAAGCCATGAAAGTCAAGCAACATTTGTTGCTATGGCCGTTATGTAAACATGTAGCGCGGCCAACCGGCAAACCGGGGTACATGCAACATGCAACAACCGACAACACACTTTGCATTTAAACCTTATATAGTTTACAATTTAGCGTGCGGCAATTTATCTTTGTTGTTGCTGCGGCTGCTGTGCGCCTTTTGTATTATATTTCATCAAATGTTGCTGCATAAATCACCGGTAACTGCAGCGGCGGCAACAGCAACAACAATCGCAAGAGCAGCATGTTGCTAACGGTAGCCAAAGCTTAGACAAAGCGTTTATTTCACATTCAAATTTAAAAGTTATTCATAATGCCGCCGTGGAGTTGTTGTTTTTGTTTTTCTTGTTGTTGCGACTCCTGATCTTACAGCTACAGAGGAAACAAATTTAGACATTAAATTTACTTAATATTTGGTATTTAAAGAAATATAAAATATTTAAAAACAAAAGGGAATTTTGTCTTAAAAATTAAAGAAATATTAACTTTAAATATTAGATTAACACGTATTGAATAATAATTGAATGTTCAAAAAATTTGTTGGGCAAAATGTTAACTGAATTACTCATAAACACTGCTTTTTAGCTTCGTTCCCACCCTAGGTAATCAGTTGTTCAAGCCAACATTAAATATTGTCAGTTAAAGGTTAAGTATGGTTTTCAAGTGAAATATATCTTTTGGGGCTTAAATCAAACCTTTTCCTGGTAAATTAAGATCTATAAGAGGTACAGTTTGTCCCAGTGTATGCTCCATATTGATGCGGCTACCTTTCCTAGGCTCCTTTTTTATTCGCCTTTTACGGACCCCGGACTCCCGGTCTCGTGTTTTGTCTAGGCATTTGTTTTGATTTTTATTTAAATTTCAGTGAATTTGTCTGCACTCCACTGCCTGTCGGATGATTTATTGTCCTTGTTGCCTAGCGAGTGCCTGGTGTGAATATGAGTGGTTGCGATGCGGCACGATTATATGGTTATATGTGGCAGCGGCAGCGGCGGCGGCGGCGACTATTCCATCCACAATTCGCCCAGCTAAGCGCCCCATTCATTTTTCTGCACTTTCCCGTGCGGCAGTTACCTTTACTTATAGTTTTATTGTTGTGTTTATATTGTTGCACCCGCGGCGTGCAACATTTATGTTGATGTGCCCAGCGGCGGCGGCATCAGCGGCGGCCGTGTAATTAATTCGCGCAGCGCATCAGCCGACAGTCGTGGATAAATGGTAATAAATACGCATGAATTGATGACAACAGCGGACACCTCACCTACGCAAGAGCAGAAGGGCTTGAAGTGCGGCTAATTAATTTCGACGCACGACAAATGTGTGGCCAGCAAAAGGGATACCAAGGAGGCGGTGAAAGTGCGCATATTTCAAGTTGCTGGCCCGACCCGACACTGACACTGACGGGGTTATTCGCCAAATTAAACTCGCAATTTTGTTGTGCATTTTATACCAAATTTGCTTATCAGTGTGGGCCAGGGCGCGTCTCGTTGGCCAATTAAGAAAGCCACATGCGGTAGCCATCTCAGCATATCCGTTTACGTCTCTTTTTCTGCCTTGGCCCTGTGGCCAGTTGTCATAATTAAAATATTATTCGCCGGGCGAGACCTTGCCGCAGGGTAATTAGTTGTTAAACCAAGCTTTCACTTGCTGCAGGGATAATGCGATTTTTCGGGGAATATTTGGGAATATGTTTTTAAGAAAATTAAGGGAATGTTGCAAGGGATAGGAGAATATTTAAGCATTAGCTTTACAGTTTTCTTCCAAAATTATTCTATAACAAATACCATTAATTAGTTAGATTTGTTTGTATAAAATATATATTTTTATTAGCATTTCTTACAGTTTTTATTTATATTTGGCTAAAAACAAAACTAAGTGAGTGTGTTTCTTCAGAAAATATGTTGAGTTCATATGGTTATAAAGCCGAAAATGTTGTATTCCTATTGTTAAAATTAGTTTAACTTAAAAAGAATATGTAAACTAATATTTTGAACAAGTTTATACAATAAAAATTAAAATACACATTATTTGAATTCAAATATTTCAAATTTCCGCGCCCTAATCAAACTAACGGCATACTTTTAGGGCTGACACAAAATATAACTTGAAATCATCGCTTTACAGCACCATATGACAAAGAGCTGCCATATGTTTTAACAGACATGCATTGCTCAACACTGTCTGCTAGGGATGACAAAGTCGTCGATTATTAGTCACGTCACAATACTGTTACTAATAGCAATGTTTACATTTCTCCTCAGACAATATAGCCATTACAAACTTGAAACCTATCAATAAATAAGCTAAAACAATCTACAAAATAATCACAATTTACTTAATTCGAAACAAAACACAAACCCAAGGCACAGGTCACGACCAGCCGAATAACTGTGACAATCCAACGCAAGGCACTCGACTATCGTCCATCTCTATTACGAATTACAATCAATACAATTGCAAAGCAATGCAAGTAAATGTAAAAAATAGCAACAAATCGAAGAATATAATCAAAGCAGCGATATTAGAGGATTTGCAAAAGTGAAAATTAATTGGGAAAGCGCGAATCGAGAAAAGAAGCGGCTCTCGCTTGATGAGCAAAGGTACAAAAACATACACCCACAAGCGCAAAACGCAGACAGAGAACGCACTCTCTCACACGCACGCACACACAAACACACACACACACACACATGTAACCCTACCACCAGTCTTTTCCCATGACAAAGTGAAATAGAGGAAAAAAAACTATTGAAAATAAAGCCAGCTCTAGCAGCAACAAATGGAAAATAAAATCACCTGGACTCTCGTCTGGTATTTGGCAGAACATATTTCCAATCGCGAGTGCATATACCAGTGGCTTTTGTTTTAATTGCATGCAGTGTACGGCACACACGCACATATGTACATAACAATTATTTTGTCGCCGTGTGAGTTTTTTTTTCTGCCTTCCTCTGTTTCTTTTGCGCGGAGAGATCTGCAGAGCCAGCGATAATATGTACATATAGCCGATAAAATCGGTCCATTCCATGGATTCCCGGGACAAAGGAAGTGCGCGGCGCAGTTGGCGATCGGCGAGGAGATTACCCCCCCTTGATTCCCTCCCCTCACACCCTCGACGGAATTCGCAATTGCGAACTATTCGCGAATAAAAACCATCGCGGCAGCCGCCGCTGCCGCCGTCGCCGCTTCCCCAAATAGATATGTACATGCATACATATGTACGCGGGCTATATTTGTTTGTGTGTGCGTGTGTGTATATCGCGATTGACACCCTAACATTTGAGTGGAATGTGTTTGCATAAAATATAAAAAAAAAGGAAAGGGAAAATGAATCCCGAGAAGACGCCACCCCACACCGCCGTCATCAAGAAATGTGAATAAATAATTAAATCTCCGCTTGTCTTACCTTCCAGAACTGCCCGAAGACTGAGAATCGTGCCTTGTTCCGAGGACTTTGTTTACATCCGCTACGCAGCCATCGCCAGTCAACAGAAAATCGTGTCGAACGAGTCGCGCGGAGCAGCAGAATCGAGGAAATCGCTGAGCGCTGAGCGCACCGAGCACCTGCATCATCTGCATCTGCGCCTGCAGCTCCCCGCTTCGGCGTCCGGATCATCAATAAAGTGGAGGAGCAGTGCCGACGCCTAAACAATATGAATCTTCGGGGAAATCCTCCAAAGAAGGAGGGCAAAATGCGTATACGCGCCTTTCCGGTAAGAGCTGTGAACGATAGTTAAAGGGGAATCCCTCAGTTATCAGTTATCGCAATTATTTGAAAAGGTTTTATCGAATTTCAATCTATTTTGAAGTTGATAATATTCAAATATAGATGGTTCTTAAGCAATACATACTTCTTACAATAAAGTTAAATAACGAGTTAACGGGGCTTTTAAAATCAGAACTTAACTTTATTATTTATGGCTTAATAATACAAGAGTTCGCTTTTAACAAACACCTAAAATAATATCGTACAGTGTTACTTAATTACATCGGTTTATATATTTTTTAAAAGAGGTAACTATAGACTAAAGCAGTGGTGCCCAAAGCCATGCCTTGCGAGTCAATTTCTTTGCCGACACATCCACATTATGTACGGAATGTAAACAGATGTGTGTGGCTTACATTCCAGTTAAATTCTAATTTTGTGTCGAGATCTAGCCTTTTGTTGAGTTAAATAGCTATTTATTTGGTCATATCTATCTATCTTTATTACACAAATGTAATTTGATCATGTCTATGTATTGTCTGGGCACCACTGAACTTAAGCAATAAATTCTGATAAATCTCTTTGAAAATTAACGTAAATAAGATCTAAACGTATGCTAAATATTGTGGCATCTGTCTTTATTTTAGTTAAATTGCCTTTATGTCACTTTTCCAGAGATTATTTAACTCTTATTTTGGAAGATACTTTTAGTAATATACAATATTATATTTATTTCTAAGTAAACTGAGAAAATTGGCAGAAATACTGAAAGGAAGTTTCCTAGATTATATAACAAACCCCCTTTCAAAATATAAATAAGTAAGAAATAGGAATGTTTTGTATATATTTACCCGATCATTGCTATTCTTGTGCCCCAAGGTGTGCAATTTACAGTTTACCTGAAAACAAAATCTGCTGATCGCAGCATGAACTTGCACAATTTTCCGATAAGATAGTTCCCTAGGACTTTGCACCTTCCGGGGGTCTGTTACACCGCCCCGGCAGTTGGTTATCCCGGAAATACATACATATGTATTCTGTATAATATATAAAGAGGCGTCCAAAGCCTGGCCAAATCGTTTTCAAAAGTCAATCGACATGAAAGGAAAAACCAAAAAATTTAAAAACATCAAAACAACAACCTGGGGCTGGGTAAAACTCAAACACATTTTAGTTTTTAAGTTACATCCAATTCAATCGTTGTTTTCGAGAAATTATTGTTCCCGCCAGCACACAACGAAAGCCTGTGCAGACCTGTATGAAGGGATCAGGGTGAACAACAACGAGCAAAGTACTCTTGCCCGAGCACACGGAGCACAGGTGGAGAGGCAGCGGCAGCAGGAGGAGGAGGAGGAGCAGCAGCAGCAGCAGCAGCAGCACTGCTTAGCTAAGCGAATGTGGACAATAAGCCGCCACCATTAGGTCGACAAACCCCACTCGGTCCCGCACGGCAGCGGGCCCACATCAGGCTGCCCGACGCTCGCTGACGCTGAGCGAGGATCAGCAGAGAATCCAGCAGCGCGACAGGGATAGGGACAGGGAGCGTGAGCTGGAGCAGCAGCATCGCTACCACATGCATGACCGCCCTCAACGGCAGCATCAGCCACCGGAGCCCCTGAATAACCTAAATGCCAATGGCACTCGTCATAGTCGCATTGTGGCCGGTTCCAACAATTTCAACCCGATAAGCGGAAGCGGAAGTAGCGGAAACACAGGAGGTGCTGCTGACACTGCAGCCTCCTCTTATCGGATCAACAGGCACGCTGCCCTACAGGCCACCACCTCCTTCCAAGCGCAGGAGACCCTAGCCTGGGCAGCTTCACTGGATCGGCATCCCTTTACCGCCAGAGTGCGTCGAATACGAGAGGCACACGAGGCAGCCACCACAGCCGTTCCAATTCCCGCGCCGCTTCCAGCTGCTGCTCCCGTTTCCATTGACACCACAACTGCCCAGGCTAGCAATCCCGAGATCAAGGATATTACTGAGGGTCCGCGTCAGAAGGACATCGGTCGCAAGTACCCGTTATGGCTGCCCGAGTACAAGCGAAAGGCCTTCAATGTTAGCATATTCTTCGAACTTAAGCCGTAACCTCTGCATTATTTAACCAAGATTAGTTTTTAATTTTAAATTTTAATCTTTTAGAGATTACTCATAGGTTATAGCAAAGACACTAGAAGGTA
This sequence comes from Drosophila baimaii, assembly GCA_018874675.1. Classification (NCBI taxonomy): domain Eukaryota; kingdom Metazoa; phylum Arthropoda; class Insecta; order Diptera; family Drosophilidae; genus Drosophila; species Drosophila baimaii. The sequence continues at coordinate 32,435 of JAEIIU010045429.1, read as the reverse complement.
CTAAGATGAGTAACGACCATACATTTGATTTGCAATATGAGCTTTCGCGCTGTGCTCTTCCGTTCTCCCGCTCTCACAAAGTTGAAAGCATGGCATAACTACAGAAGCCTCGTCGAGAGAACTGCCCTCATTTGAGGACTATTTGTGGTGTCGTTCACTTGCTATCAGAGTTCTCATCGGAGCTGATGAGGCTACTCTATTTATGCCATGGAGAGCGCGCGGATTAGGCTGCAATGATACAGCCTCAGCGAAAAAAAACCGTATGGCGTTCGGCGTCTTCGTACTTCTAGTGTCTTTGGTTATAGATAGTATTTCCAAACGGATATTGTATTTAAGAGCTTGAAAATCTCAAAAACTAGCATTTATAGAGAGAACTTCAATTTATTACTTTAATATTACGGAAGTTAGTATGCTATCGTATCGGATAATGCATTTAAGAGCTTAAAGTACTTAAAAGACGTAAGAATAAGCTATAAAATTAATGCAGAAAAATCAAAACAAAACAAGTAAAGTTTCACAAGAGCTGTTCCCTGTTCCCTTTATAATTCCCGACTAAAATAACCCTCTTTCTCTCTCTCCCTCTTGCAGGCCTCCATGGACGAGAAGTACGTGGAGACAATTTGGGCCAGCCTAAAGAACGCTATCCAGGAGATACAGAAGAAGAACAATTCCGGGCTGTCGTTCGAGCAGCTGTACAGGAATGCCTACAACATGGTGCTGCACAAGCATGGCAACAGACTATACTACGGGCTGAGGGAGGTCGTCTCCGAGCATCTGGAGCACAAGGTGCGAACGGAGGTGCTGGAGAGTCTGCACAGCAACTTCCTGCCGAAGCTGAACCAGGCCTGGACGGATCATCAGACCTCAATGGTGATGATACGCGACATACTCATGTATATGGACAGGGTATATGTGCAGCAGCGTGAGGTGGACAATGTATACAATCTGGGATTGATATTGTTCAAGGATCAGGTAATGGAGAAACCATAAGCATCAAAGTTGGACTCTAATGTGTGCCTTTACCAGGTTGTTCGCTATGGAGAGATCCAGAAAGCCCTGCGGGAGAAGCTGCTGGGCATGGTGATGGAGGAGCGACATGGCGAGGCCATTAATCATCTGGCAATCAAGAATGCCTGCAGCATGCTTATCACCCTGGGCATCAACTCGCGCACCGTCTACGAGGAAGATTTCGAAAAGCCATTCCTGGCTCAGTCGGCGGCCTTCTACAAATTCGAGTCGCAGAACTTTCTTGCCGAGAACAACGCTGGCGTTTACATCAAGAAAGTGGAGGCCCGCATCACGGAGGAATCGTCGCGGGCGGCACTCTACTTGGACAAGGACACGGAGCCGCGCATAGTGCGCGTTGTGGAGGAGGAACTGATCAAGAAGCATATGCGACCCATTGTCGAAATGGAGAACTCGGGCGTGGTGTATATGATCAAGAACTCAAAGACCGAGGATCTGGCCTGCACATACAAGCTCTTCTCGCGCCTGAAGGAGGAGGGCCTCAAGGTGATAGCGGACACTATGTCGGCGTATTTGCGCGAACAGGGACGCATGTTGGTCAAGGAGGAGGAGAATGGCAACACGAATCCCATTACGTTCGTGCAGAACCTGTTGGACCTCAAGGATCGCTTCGATCAGTTTCTGGTGCATTCGTTTGCCAATGATCGCATCTTTAAGAATGTCATCTCGTCGGACTTTGAGCATTTCTTGAATTTAAACAACAAATCGCCGGAATATCTGTCGCTCTTCATCGATGACAAGCTGAAAAAGGGAGGCAAGGGAGTGAGTGTTCCTTATAGGATTTGGTTTAAAGGGATCAATATCTATGTACCTAAATATCTTACAGATGAGCGAGCAAGAGATCGAGTCCATACTGGACAAGACAATGGTGCTTTTCCGTTTCCTGTTGGAGAAGGATGTCTTTGAACGCTATTACAAGACGCATTTGGCCAAGCGGTTGCTGCTAAACAAATCAGTCTCTGATGATTTCGAGAAGAACATGATATCCAAACTTAAGGTGGGTTTTACTTACTCCAAATAATCTCCATATCCCTATATCTCTATCTGTATCTTTGACTTCTTGCAGACTGAATGCGGCTGTCAATTCACCTCGAAGCTAGAGGGCATGTTCAAGGACATGTCCGTCTCCAATACGATCATGGATGAGTTCAAGAACTATGTAAATAATAACAATTTATCCCTGGGCGGTGTGGAGCTAACGGTACGCATACTAACCACAGGATTCTGGCCCACACAGGTAAGTTTGCAGTCCCCTATATAGCTTGGATTAGCTCTTAATGAGATGTTCCTTATTTCCCTTGACAGACAGCGACTCCCAACTGCAACATACCCGCCGCACCCCGCGAAGCCTTTGACATTTTCAAGAACTTCTATTTAAACAAGCACTCAGGACGTCAGCTGACGTTACAGCCACAAATGGGTGAGCTTTTAGGGGGTTACTTTCCCTTGGAAATCCTATATTTAAAACGTTTTCGTTCCGTACAGGCACCGCCTATATAAACGCTGTGTTTTATGGCCGCAAAGCTGCCGACAGTGACAAGGATAAGGATGCACCCAGCTCCAGCTCGAGCGGGTGTGCAGTGCCCACCACCACACGCAAGCACATACTGCAGGTGTCCACATACCAAGTGAGTTTTAAGGGTGTCCGTATTAGAATTCTTTATAATTCCCCCCCTCATTCCCCTTCTAGATGTGCGTTCTGCTGCTGTTTAACAACCGCGATTTGCTCACCTACGATGACATCCACCAGGAGACAGATATACCGGAACGAGAACTGGTCCGAGCTCTCCAGTCGCTGTCCATGGGCAAGCCAGCTCAGCGCTTGCTGGTGCGCAATTCCAAGACGAAAACCAAGGACATTGAGCCGACGGATGAGTTCTATGTGAACGATGCCTTTGTCTCCAAGTTCCACAGGTGAGTTGGTTATATTTATCATTCCATTTTGATCATAAATACTAATAATAAATACTGTTAATCCAAAAAGGGTGAAGATTCAGACGGTGGCAGCCAAGGGCGAATCGGAGCCAGAGCGCAAGGAAACGCGCGGCAAGGTCGATGAGGATCGAAAGCATGAGATTGAGGCGGCCATTGTGCGCATCATGAAGGCGCGCAAGCGGATGGCGGTAAGTATTTCAAAGGCCTTTAAAAAGCAAGATAAGTAGCGCGCATATATATTTAAATTAAATATATATATAAATCAAAAAATATAATACGCTCAGATCAAACACGCTGGAATTACTAAGATGAGTAACAACCATTCATTTGAATTGCCATACGCAAGCAATTTTTTCTGTTTCTGACAAAAATTGCGTTCTCTCCGCTCTCACAAACTTGAGAGTGTAAAAATAATAAAATAGAATGCGCTTGCATGTGTGCGCACAGATGTAGAATGCGTGAAAATACGGGTACACACATACAGTCATCGGCTGCCGCTATATACCTACAAGAGAGCGACCAGCTCTAGAGCGCACTCTCTCTGGCACTCTGGCAGAAAGCCTGTACCCAGCGCTGGGTCTAGTACGAAGAATGCGCGTACAAAGAAATCGTCTGGCGTGCGCCATCTTAGTAAATAAAGCGTCTTTGCTCAGGTCAATCAAGAGCGTATTTGTGCGTAAAAATCTAGAATTCTTGAGAATACTTTTTCACACATAAAGTCGTCGGATGTCGCAGTATACCAACAAAAGAGCGACCGGCTCTAGAGCACTCTCTATCTCTCTCTGCCTTTATGGCAACAGAACTTGTACCCAGCGTTGGATACAACACGAAAACACGTGTGCAGGAAAATCTTTTGACTTACGGCATCTTAGTAACTATAGCGGCTTGCGTAGGCTAAACCAGGACGCTCTCTCTTTAACTTTTAAACTACATTTCAAGAGAGCTTGGAGCTAGTCCATAGAGCTCGTATGCAAAAAATCCTATGGCGTTACTCATCTTAAACTTTAAAAGTCTATTCAACTTGTTTTGCAATCATGTTAATTTTGAAATCCCTTTAAACGTTAACTTCATGTCCTTGAAATACTTACAGCACAACTTGTTGGTGTCGGACGTGACGTCGCAGCTAAAGTCGCGCTTCTTGCCCTCGCCTGTGTTCATCAAGAAGCGGATCGAGGGCCTCATCGAGCGCGAGTATCTGCAACGATCGCCCGAGGATCGCAAGGTGTACAACTACTTGGCCTAAGCAGCGGCGCCAAGCAAGTGAAAGCGAATGGCTTGGCGTGGGATCCGCGGATCGAACTCATCTTCAAGAAAACACACACCACACACACACAAACAAGAGACCAGCGGCGCAGCAAGAATATTTTTGACCAAGATTTGTAGATGACCTCTCCAGCCAGCAACACACATCCCGAAACATATAGAGTTTACCCCAGGCAGAAGCGCCCGCCAGAAGTGTGAAATTTTCTTTTTGCAAGCCACAATTTTTCTGAGCCCGATTAGTCAAAATTGAACAGTTTAAAATGCTATTGGATAGATAGGGCGCGACTCCTCCTCACAGTAACAGTAACATAAATATTATCCCTCTAATATAATTCTTAGTTATTCTCTAAATATTTTTTTCTCTGACATTTATTTGCGCATTCAAAGTGTATAGTAGTAAGCCCAAAACCACACACAACAACTACACACGCACACACACTCACACACAGCAGCAGCAGCAGCAGCCGCACACACCACAGCCACAACAAAACAACATCCAAATCCACCCATAATAGGAATCGTACACGAAGCAAGCATAAGAGTAAAGTACGCATAATGCAAGCCCTAGTTGTAAGCGAAAAAGTAAAGGTAAAGATGCAACAACAACAGAAATTAAGCGAAAAGGAATATTAATAATTATAAATATAGCTAAAGTAATAAATTTATAAATGAATTATTAATTTTAGTGAGCAGCAGCAGCGTGTTTGATGTACATTTATACGTCGTCTGACAAAGATCCCAGCAGAGTCCACAAGTCCACACCCCATACCCCTGAAGCCACGTTTTGAGATTCGTGTAAACAAAACTTGAAGATTGCCGTGAATATATATATTCCTATCTTTAGTTTTTTTTGACGTGCAGTGTGATTACGATAATCCCTGTATGAAAAGTTGTTTTATCTATTTAGTTGATATTGTGGAATCGATTCCAAGTTTACATATATTTACCTATATGCAGCAGTTCTGTAATGGATTTGAATTAAGTAGGACTCGAAAGAATTCATTTTTAATATAAAAACAAAAACAACACGAAAAATAAATAAACGGCAAAACAACAAAAGCATAATAAAGAAAATAAAAAAGAGAAAAGAGGAAAGAAAGCAAGCGCGATTGATCTTAACACTGTAAATACATTACATTTTTGTTCTTACGTATGAAAAATGGATATATAAAAATAAAACGTATATAAGCGTTAACACTTAACACAGTTGTTGTCTATCTTTTTAAAATAGGATGAGAAACCATTTTTTAATCGAATGCTACTTTTCGCCTGTAAAATAAAAACTAATTTGATAACAATTTTTATCTACAAAAATATTGTTTTTAAATTGGATTCGATCTTGCGGGAGATGATCTCGAGGAGGGAATTGTATTTATTGGGAATTTTAGTTTTCTTTCTTTATTTGGATCTTATTTTAGAATTTAATATTGTCCTAATCTATTCAAAAACTTTACGAGAAATCGTGTTTTTTTTTAATTAGAGGTCGGGTAATCTATTGAAATTGTTTAGTATGAATTGGAAATATAAAAAAGTGGCTAGATATGAGAAAAAATATCACTTTCTAAAATATTAGGGATAAATTCATTAACTTTCAGATCTTAGCTTATGAAAGATAATTAATTGAATGGAAAAATTTCACTTTTTGATTTATTGCATTAAAAATATCAGATACATTGGCGAGTCATGCCTTTGGGCATCACTGCTCTATATCCTTGAAACTGAATAAATAAATCCAATAAAAAACAAGTAAGAAAATATAACTTCGGGCGGAGCCGAAATTTATATACCCTTGCAGATAACTTGTTACTTTTTATAAACGATTTTTATAAAATATAACATGTATAATGTAATGTAATATAATGTGTAATGCACCTATAGGATATAGTAGTCCGATTCCGATACATTCTGTCCATACAGTGCGTGTGCTGGCAGATACCTTGCAGAGACATTAGATGACTTGCGAGTCAGGCTTTAGGGTTTCACTGGACAATATCCATGAAAATAATGGAAGCGTTTTCGACCCCATTATTGAATAGCATCACCAGACAAGTCGATCTAGCCATATCTGTCTTTCCGTTTCTAACTCCATAACTCTAAGGAGTGTAGACTTCGACAAAAAATTTATAATTTTTCATTGAGTGACTATTATGTAATTATATCTCTGCAGAGAAAATAGCTGATTCGCGAGTCAGACCTTTGGGAACCACTGTCTTATGTACAATTGTGCCCTTAAAAGAGCCCAAAAGATCTAGCTGAATATCACATAAAACTCCCAAATTGAAAGCTCTTAAGCTTTTCCAGTGTATTCTGTTTACGGGAGAGAAGGGTCTTAACATTCATAGGGATTGTGTAACCACTGAGAATGCCCAGCTTATCTGCTTCCCTGGGCCAGGCCCATATAGGCCCCAGAGAGTTATCAATTTGGCCAAACAAACTTATCCAATGGCAAATACCCCGCTGAATAATGTTTTACCAATTATACAAAATTGGCATTGCCGAAGCAGCCGCCGCAACTTGGGCAAACAGCGATGACTTGCTGGATGACTCCAGATGAGTGTGAGTGTGTGTGCGTGGTGGTATCGGGAGCTACAACCCGAGACCGCTAAGTTCTTGGGCAAACACCACAAAAAAAGAACCGATCCAATTCGAGTCGATCCAACGCACTGATAAGCGAGGAGGAGGAGCGGTGAGAGCGAGAGCGCCAAGCGCTTCTCTGGGGACCCCGACGGAGAGGAGCACAGTGGAGCCGCCGCCGCCGTCGCCACCTTGATACGAACCAGCTGGCGAGAACGGCTCGACGGCGGCGGCGGCGATCGAGATTCAGTTTCAGTTTCAGTTTTAAGCGAAGCGTCGTTGCTCGTTGAACTCGCGGAATTCGGATCGGGGTAAAATATAAAAAATAAACAGCTGAAACCGTATACTTAATACGCACGCGTGTGTGTAGCTCGCAAAAACAAAAAAAAAACAAAAAACAAGAAAAATATAAACAAAAACTACATGCTACGTCAGAAGACTACAAACAAAAGATATGAACGCAGCGCTGACGTCGCCGCCAAGGTTCGAATCAGATATTATATATTTTTTTTTTTTGCTCATTTTTTGCCGTATTTTTTCTTGCTGCTGCTTTCTGTTTTCCATAAACTTACAACTTTACAACTGTTGTGTGTGTGTTTTTTTGTTTTTGTTTTTTTTTTTGTGATTTTTTCGCGTAGTGATTTGCGTGCACCTCAAGGGGAGGCGAACTGCACCCGAGGCCCTCTCTCTTTCGGATCAGCAGTGCCTTGAGATAGCCGCCGCTCTCGAAGTGAACGTTCCGATGTGTCTAATTACACAAGCTCTCGACCAGACGTAATAATCGAAACCCACTGGACAGCGCATAAGCTGAGGGTAGAGGAAGGAGGAAGAACTAGACCAGTAACATAATCGGATTCAGAAAACCTATATAATGAGCTCGCCCAGGTCCGGCTTTGTCCTGGACGCCAAGTCCATGGGACTCAAGCGTTTGTCGAGGCCACCATCGCCGTCTGCCAGTGCCAAGGGTGTGGATAATCCCAACGATGACAGGGCCAGCACCTCATCCAAGCAAATCCTGGCAATGGAAGGAGGTCCTGAGATGGAACCCTGTGGATCGCATGCTCAGTGCAATGCCAGCACGGAGACCCTGACCACGGATTACTACCGCGAGCTGCTCCAAAAACTAAGGGACGAGACTGGCGATGCTGGCCAGGTGAATTTCAAGCTGAATAGCATATTCCTCAAGCGGCTGGACGAGATCGATGGACTGAATGGACAAAGCGGTGATTCTGCGGTAAGGAGATAGCTAATAGTGATACCTAAAAATAATTAATATAACCCCTTAATATATAAACCATTAAGTTTCGTAACATAAAAACAAGTAAGCTGAGACTCAAACCCACCAACTCATGCTTTAAAAGTCTTAGCATAAGGTGAGAGCGTGTGCGAATGAGATAGATAGAAGTATCAACTTCTTGGCCATATAACTCTCATGTTTTTCATAGGATTGTTCTGAAATTTGTAGAAACCATCCACACTAAGGTACATATTATATATGTATATAGTTTTTCTCACAGAAAATGCTAAGCTCCAAGTGAAAGCAAAAGTAATATAATAATATATGGTTCCTTTGCTTCTAAAAATACTGAAAAGACATGCTTAACAACTTAATATTATTTATCCATCTTTTTGCAATAAAAATAAGGACTCTACTCTATACCTTCCTTCCCCACAGCTACGACTGGTGACCTACCAGGAGTGGGTGGATCTACTTCTTCAAGTAAACAGCGTTCTCGTGGGCAACATGTCGGACTTGGAGGAAGAGGCCTATGGCAAAATTGTCTCCTATTTCAACTCCGTTCAGGGACAACAGCAGCAGGCCCTGGAAGAGAATCGAATGCTGCGCAAGGACCTTTGCTCGATTATCAAGCTGGTGCAGGGTCGCTATCATCACAATCGCTGGGATTTCGAGGGCATCTCGCTGGAGACCCTGTCTGTCAACCAGCTGCTGGGCCTGAAGCTGGATCAGGCCCGGCCGGAGAGCGAGGACGAGAAGGTAGGCCAAAAGGGTGCTGCTGGCGATTCCAAAAGCAAGTCCAAGTCCAAAAAAGTCGGACTATCTTTGTTTCCCCGTTGATTTCGTTATATATGCATATATATTTTTACGTTAAATAAATCTTGAAATTGATGTTCTCATTTTAAAGACTGTATTTCATTGGATTTTAATCCTTTTCGTAGATGGCTGAGTGCATGAAGTCGCTGGTCAACGAGATGGCGGAAAAGCATGACGAGATCTGTCACCTGAAGACACAGCTTGGCACGTTGGATGAGGTTGTGCTCACCGCCAGGCAGAAGTTGCTTCTCAAGGATCAGTGCATTGCTCAGCTTAATCAGCAGGTGAGAGATCGAATAGGAGAGAGAACTTAGTTGTTCACTTGTACACTGTTTATTGCTCAAAGGTTTAGTTGCTCACAGTTCATTCCTCAGTTGTTCACTTGTTCACTGTTCGTTGCTGAGTTGTTCACTTGTTCATTCCTCAGTTTTTCAAAATATATTGAACGACTGAGTAAAAATGAGAAAAGCGAATTTGAACAAGTGAGCAAAAATGAACAAGTGTACAAAAATGCGAAAAATGAGCAAAAATTTAACAAGTGAAAAAAATAAGAAAATTACCAACTAAACAAAAAGGAGCTAAGTGAGCCAAATTGAACAATTGAACAAAAAAGAACAATTAGAAAGGAACATGTTCAGTTTGGTGAACAAACTTGTTTATTATTAATAAGTAAATATATAACAGAAGATAGTTCTACAATTACTTCCTCCAAAAGCATCTGATGAGAATGCATTCGTTTTCCGAAACAATCTATCTGGCGTTGAATGACGATATGTTGTTAATTAAATTTAAACTAAAGATTACAATACAATTAAAAACAAGCAGGGACCCTCAAGTTTCATAATTCCTGACGTTTGTTTACATATTTCTTTTGAAACAAACCCCATCATCGGACGAGGTAGTGACGTTAGAGATATTACTTATTTCCGAGCTCAGTTTATTATTAGATTAATTGGATTTTTTGTTTCGATTACTCAAGCTGTGCTTATCTCTAAATCGCCTTTCGTAGCGTAAAATCGGAAACCCGATCAGCTAACGTCTCAGATGTTCGTCACTTTCATAGCAAAAAATTCAAAGTGTGGCACAGAAAAATACATAGTCATTAGATATACATACGTACCAGATTACAAAAAAAATTCCATTTAAAATGACGACTCCACAGCTGCAGGAGATCAACCAGAGCTTAGCCAAGACGCCGCAGCAGACGCCATGCCTTGAATCCTCCACGGATGTCACCGAGGATCTGGAGCCGGAATCGGATCCGAGCAGGGTGGAAGAAGGCTCCAGCGAATCGATGACCAACTGCATGCTGCAGAGTCTAACGATCCAGGATGGACAGGAGAACGAGATTCTGCGACTACTGGACAAGGAGTTGGAGGAGTTATTCCGTGTACACAATATTCACGAGCACCAGGTGACGGAGACCTGGCGGGGACGTCTCTCGAAGGTTTATGCAAAAATGGTAAGGATTCGAAATAATTGGAAAATAAAGTAGAGAAAAATATACAATAATAAGTCTACTATATAAAATTAAGTAAATTAGGAAAAGGTTCTTTTCTACAGGAAATCCAGAATCCTAAGCTTATCTTTTATTTCATAGAAATTATAAAGCTTTTGCAGTGTGTTTTATTTATATTTATTCCATATTATTCCCAGGCCTCTGAACGCAATGACATGTTAAAGAAACTGGAAAACATTCGCAGCCAACTGAGTCTTCTTAACTCGGATCTGGACAGAAATCCCGTGACCTTTAGCCCTGCCCCGCCCCCAATCGATGATCCGGACTCCAAGATGGTGGAATGTCTGAGGGGGAAACTACATACCCTCCACTTGCGCAATAGGGAGCTGCATGGCAAATACCATCGTCTAGATACCGAGTCTAAAAGTGAGTACATATATATATATTACTGATCCAAATCCATGGCTCTAACTCTGGGATTAGTTAACACTTCAGATCTGGAGGCCAAATTGGAGTTCGAAAGCGGCTTAAATCAGAGGAATTCCCAAGTTCTGAGGGAGATCGCCGACTTGATTTGTAAACTGGTAAGTAAGTCCATTTTTTTGGAAGTAAACTAAGTGGAATTACTCTTTTTATATTGTAAGTATTAAATTCTATTGTTTTTCGTATACAAAATTATTAAAACAAATGTAAAATGTACAAGGAATTTTAATTTAATGATTAACTTCATTTCAGAGTCCCACGGAATTTTCCTACAATGAAATGTATGCGGAATCCTCAACGGAAAATCCCTTTTGTGTGGCCATCAATCAAATCTTCCAGCAGAGATCCCCGGAGGAGCTCAGGATGAGGACAAATGTGAGTATCTGATGGGTTTTCGATTACACCGCAATTAGGCGATTCCAATAACCTTGGCTGTCATATCAAAATGCAGAAAAGCGACACGAAAACACAGAGCCAAACGAAAGACTCCATCAAAGCCAGGCCCGCAGCCATGGCAAAAACAAAGTCAACAACTAGGCCCACAACTAAGCCAAAAACAGCAACAACAACAACCACACCAACAACAACTACAACAAAACCTACAACTAAGCCAACAACAACAACAACAACTACTAGGCCCAGGAGCAGCAAGTAACTATGTCACTTGTTGACCCTCCCACACATTTAGCCTAAGCTAAGCCAAGTTAACTCTACTTAAGTATAGCTTAAAGTTTGCCCTCGTTGTCTAAGTTGAAAAGTTATTTATCATCGAAATAGTTCCCGCCAAAAAGCCAAAGGCTTTTATATACACAAATCCACTGACATCTAGCATATATAGAATATATATTTGTATATATATATGAGTAAGGCCAGGAGCTTAGTCTGTTGGGGTTATACAAAATATATTTTTCAAGCTCTTCTCAATCTCAAATCATCTATATCTTTAGCCTAACACTAACTCTTTTAGATTTATAATTTAATTAGTTAAAAACTGCTTGTTAATTCCTATTTCTAAGTGTGTTTCCTATATATTTTTTTGTTGGCTATGCCTCTGACCTGACTGGAAATACATTTACCTTGCCCCCGGACACACACACCGTATATTCTCTTATGTGGTAAATGACATTCGCCTTCGGGGAAGTAGAAGGCCCCCATATATAGCTTTCTATATATATCCTCCTGGGCTGGAATGACAACAAATATTGTTGCCATTCGAGTCGACTGATTTATTTACCCATATATTTCGTATGGTCCCGAAAGTAGAGAGATTCGCCACGCTTCCCCTCGAGCCCTTGTTTCCACATTCGACAAATACAAATCGGTCGCGATTGTGTGTTTATTGTGGAGGAAAGTCGTCGTCGTCGTCGCTGTAAGTTCAACTGCAATTGAAGGGGGGACTGTGGAGTGCCTCCGCCCTCAAGGCATGCCTGCCCTCCAGGAGCTGGCGAATCGGAAATAGGTTTCGTGTTATTTATTTACCCACAATCGACACGCGAGGCAGGCGAGCGAGTGATATGCATATCGATGAGAGCCCACGGGACTTGGGACGGGGATTTGAGTGGCGAGAGCTGCGCGTGATCCTCGTGAGTTGGAGTCCTCCGGTAGCCCCGGTTTGAGTATATCTATCTTTTTTTAAGATTTTTATTGCAAATGCAAAGGGGTTATTTTTAAGAGATACTAATTATATTTGCTAAAAAGGAAATAAAATTAATTGATTTTTTTTTTTGGAAATTAGACTATGAAGCAGTGGTGGCGAGACAATATGTTAATAAGCTCGAATTGCAATTATGTGAGTAAGGAATGGATAAAAGAGGCTTACATAAAATGGCGATCATTTTTGTAATATTGCGCAAATAGTAAATAAAAAAAAATTTTTACAATAATATTATATTATTAAAATTTTAAAAATTATCTATTTAACTCTAACATGATAGATTTAGCCACAAAATTACAAATATACAGTACTGTTGAGCTGTTTACATTCTGTACATATGTCTGCAGAGGCCTGTCAAAGAAATTTCATAGCCCGCGAGGCAGGGCCTTGGGCAACACTGTTCTTCATACAAATCATAAATAAAATGGATAAAAAATATATTTAAAGCTAAATGATACGAGATTTTGTGTGTAAAAGGGTCAATCATTCTCAATATTATGGATACATGTATCCATTTCTATATTTAAAAAACATTTTTGAAGAATTTAAATTAAGAAATTTAACATAACGTGGATTTGGTCTAAGAAGATCATCTTAAGAAGGATAGTTTTTAGTAATTTGTTTTTTATTTTACAAGGGAAAAATATATTATTTATAGAGAAGTTACCCAAGTTTAATATTATTATTAATCCAACAAAACACCTCCTAAAGTGGTGAGTTAAAGATACGATAGCACCTTTAACTCCAAAAAATTCGGATATACAATTTTCGACGGTTAATAGTAAACATTAATAAATAATGAATTACAAATAACTGAACTAACAAAGAGCTTTATTATACCTTTGGGTCAAGATATAAATGGTTTTGATTGGACTATCGTAGACCATATAGTAGTCAAGCACCACACTCTCTGTGCTCATCGTCACCACGGGACTGCCTTTCACAGTGACATTATTTAAAGTCACATAAAAGACAAGTTTATTTCTTTTCAATTAAACATTTTTAAATTCTTAAAATATTATAGAAAGCAAAGAATTTTCTATAGTTTGGCTACTAAAATATTCTCAACAATAAATCTAAGCAGGATATTTTTTCATAAATATAAAAATCTGCTAGAAACTACTCACGTGATCATCTCAGCGGCCAACTGCTGGGCAAAAAAAATCAAACACAGCTCGGCTGGAAGCCGTAGCTGTATCCGCTGCGGCGGGGTCGTCGGCGCTGGGAACCGGAGTAGTTCGCTTCAGAATCCTGTCATCCGTCGTCGGTTGCTGTTTAGTCGCGTGAAACAAATCAAGGAAGCGCCAGGAATCGGCACCGGGAATAACGCGCGCGCGTTCGCTAAATGTCCTCGCTGAACCCACAAACACACACGTACTAGACAAGGCGTGGACGTGGATTTACGAGCCCTAATTAGCCGCCAAGGAAATTTGAATTTTCCCAACATGAGAGCGATGGCGCGCGCGTAAAAAACGTAAAGGAAAAGCCCGCGGATCGAGGGTGAAGGCGACGTGCAATTAGCCCGAAACTTTTACGTTTATTTCCGGCGGCAAAAGTTACCCCAAAAAGTGCAAATTGTTTTCGAGTGTTTCTCGAGGGGGGCAGGGGCACGAAAAACTAGTGAAAAGTGTGAACTGTAAATGTGCAAATTGAGGCAGCGGCGCGAGTGGAGGCACTCTTAATGGGTTTAATGACAGCCCAGGACAGACAACCCTTTTGGAGCCCGGGAAATCATAACAATTCATTGCCCCCGCCGAGAGCGTAGCTATTTGTCTTAATCGATTTTCACATTTTTCCCCCTCCTGGCTATATCAAATTCGCACTCCCCCCCATCCCCTTTCCGGCGGGGTATAGTAATACGCCTTTAAAAGTGTTTTAAGTGCGCGAAGCCACGCTCTCCCCAGCCCCCCAAAAAAATATACGAAGGGAAAATACTATTGCCAATCCGTGGCACAGACAGACGATATTATTTGCTGCCACCCGCGGCAACTTTATTTTCAAATCGTGTCAAACAGTCGGGCCCTGCCCTAAGGGGGGGCTGCATAGAATAATATAATATCTATAAAACCCGGGGAAGTCCCTGCCGAGGGGAACCCCATCCATCGCCCGCCATATAGTTGTTTGCCTTGTGTTGCCAAAGTGCCAAAGAAACGGAACTTTGAAACCCGAAACCCGAGGGCCGTAACCCAAAACCTTGCCACCTACGACGGTACGTACTACGTATGTACCTACTACGTACTGTTCGATTTGGTTTTATTTTCGTGACAAACTTTTAATAGCAATATTATTGAAATGAAATGAAACGGTAATGAAGTCAAAATTCGTCTGGGCTATGCGAGATATATATTTATATTTGCTGGCAGCCAGGCACGAAGGCGGCTCCGCTTCGAGGCAATCGACATCGAAAGCGATTTAAAGTCAGATACAGATACAGATACATGCACTCGACTCGGGCAATTGACAGCCTGACTGACTGACAGGTGATTTCGATATTCGGATATTCCGTGATACCAGCGGAGGATTTAGGGCAATTAGTTTGCAAATATCTGACTTGACATGGTAAGCTTTGGCATTGGATTGGGTTGCAGGATATTCAGGATATTGTTTCCCCCCATTTCGTATCCGCAGAACGAAAAAACCACCGTTGACTGCCCCCATCGCCAGCAGTTGGAGCACACGCTGCTCCACTGCCAGACCCAGTCGGAGATTTTGCAGGCCACCCGGGATAATTATCTCAGCATTATCGATGAGTTTAAGCGGGATCTCGAGGAGCTGACCGAACAGGTCGAGCAGCAGCAGCAACAGCAGCAGCTGCAGCAGCAGACCAATCAATCCTGCCCAGAGCCAGAGCTGCATATGGAGGAGCCGCCGCGGATCAACTGCGAGCTGGAGATACAAGTTGGCGCAATACACACACCTCCTAGCATACCTTCCTCAGGGATTCACTAAATTATTTCCTTTTTTTCTCATCTCTCCTTGGATATTTTCTCCTTAGAACGAACGCCTTGCCTGCCAAATTCAAGGACTACAGGACACCGTAAAGGATCGCGATGATCAGATCGTGAATCTGCAGTCTGTGATCCAGGGATACGCCGATTTCAGCGAGAATAATCAACTCAAGGAGCAGATTCACGGGCTCAAGCTTAAGAATAGTGAGTGGTTTCAAGTGGGAGTCGAGATACCAAAATATTTGTGGTTTCTATATCCTTGATAAGGATATGCTGAGAATATGATGTATATATGATAATGAAATGATTTTAATAGTTAAGCGATTAGCTAACTTGAGGTCTTAAGTACGATCTAATTATTTATAGACACCAATAAATGTTTGATCATGACATTAGGATATGATGTTAGTCAGATAATTGCAACGCTTTAACCATAATAAAGGATTTAAATTTTCCGATGAGCATCAAAAGCAGGGAAGATCTAGACAAATCCGCTTGTCTTTCGATCCGTCCGCTTCTACTTAAACTAGTCTCTCAGATGTTGAACTATCTGAATGATACTATCCAAACAGTTTTCTTTCAATTAAAAGTAGTTTGTCAGTATGTTGGAACGGACATGATCGGACAATTAAATTTTATATCTGTCATAGGCACGATCCTAAAATTATGAACTTTGTTGTTTTTCAACATGTTTCCATATACTCTATTATTTGAGCATTTTTATATTTACGCTTTTAATTTTTTAAGAATCAGAAGACTATATCACAAAGCTGCCATTAGAATCGAAAAATTAATAGGAAAACGGTAGCAAAACAGTCATACCTTCTTTATTATTTAATATTCACGTCTTTAACACAGGATATACATATTTCTTAATCATTCATAATTAGGTTTTTTATTCGATTAAAATCGGGTGACTATTATCATATAACTGTAATAGGACCAATCCGAAAATTCGTAAAAACAAATTTATTACTTGGTGGTTTTTCAACATATTTTTATCAACTTTGAGATAAATCAATTTCTGGTAATATTAAAAGTACTCTTTTAATTCTATAAGTATAAGACGACTATCTCTTGAAGATGGCATAGAAAAGATCGTAAAATTAATAGAAGTATTGTAGCAAAACCTTCTATAACCTCGTTATATTTTAACAATCACGCTTAAAATCCGCGGAATACGTATATTTTAAGCTTTCACAATTATGTTTTAAATTTTATTAAAATCGGATGACTATATTGTATTTGTAGCGGCCATAGGAACAATCGGAAAGTTCTTATAAACAAAATTAGAACATATTTCCTTAAACTCTGAGATATGACCATTTCTTGCGATGTCAGAGTTACGATTTTCATTTTATAAAAGTTTAACGACTATATCTTAAAGCATCTATAGGATCATTTAATATTTTGTCAAATATTTTATATATTTATATATTTTGCTTACCTCCTTTTCTGTCTTTGAAGATCCTTCAAATTACTACAAAATCCTTCTTTTTCAGGTGATCAAGGCCGCCAGATCCGCGAGCTAGCCGGCACGATTAAGAAAAACGAAAAGGAGCGACAGGAGCTGGTCACCAAATACGAAGACCTAATGCGTAGTCTTGAGGAAAAGTGCCAGAGCCTCAAGGGAGCCGAGCGACAGGTTGAGAGTCTCCAGACGCGATTGAGTCAGCAGGAACATCTACAGCATGAGGTACAATAGGCACAGCATGGTTTCTTAAATAACTCACCTATGTTCAATAATTAATTTCTTATTAATTAATTACAGCGCAACATGCTGCGGGATGAGGTGGTCGCGCTGAAGGAGAAGGACGCCGTTTCAGCGGGCCGCGAGCGTGCTTTGCTAGATCAACAGCGACTTGGACATATGGAGCTGGAGAAGATGCGACACCTCATCCGGGACATGCAGGGCCAGCAGCAGCAGCAGGACTCGCAGCATCGGGACAATGTCAGGCAGCTGGAGGTGGCCAAAGATACAATACGGGAACAGATGCGCGACCTGACCGCCGAATGCCAGCAGATGCAGTCACGTCTGAAGTAGGTAATCGGTGCGGGATGGAGTGCATCCATCTAAGAGCAGATGCCATCTTCTCTCATCTTCTGTGCAGGCAACAGGCCGAGGTTAATCAGCAGCAAGAGCAACTCCTCGAATCGTTTCGTAAGTGGAGGGAAGCCCAGGTTAGATCCGATCAGGCGATGCGGCAGTGCGCCCAGGAGGCCGCCGATCACATAACGAGGCTGGTCCAGGAGAATGAATCGCTGGTCGAAGACTACCGTGGCCTCTACCGAGACTTTCAGGTCTTGGAGCAGGAAATGCAGCGGGTCCATCAGGCGGTCAGCTATACGCCTTCCACCGCCATGGGCTATCCGCGGCAGGCGGGTAGCGACGGGCGAAGGAGCCCCCAGACGGGAAATGATGTAAGTGGGGAAATATATCGGGAATTGTAGACTTTTTAAACCATAAACAAATTATAAAAAACTAAAATTCTTTCCCTAATATCTTTTCAAAATTAAACCCAAATTGGTTAAACATTGGATGCTTCGGTAGTTGGAATAGGAAAAGATTTTGTTTGTCATGTTCTTAACTAAATCCTCGTGTGTGACTCCTCCAGATGACCAGGCGCCTGCAGAGCATGGCCAGCACCTCTCAGCGCATCTCCCAACAGTACCGAACCCTCAATGATGTCCAAGCGAAAGCGGCAAGCGGCCAGTATCAGAGCTCCAGGGCCCATCGAGGACCAGCAGGAACTCAACTGAGACCCAGCCGATCCTCATCGGATGATGTGTAGTGAAGCCAGCCACCTTCCGCCGTACATTTTATACTTAATTTATACGAAAAACCTTTCTGGTCGCGCATATTGTAAATTTCTTGTAAATTTTAGTAGAAAACAAAGAAAAATAAAAACCATTTGCTTGTGTAAATGAGAGAAATATTTAATGGCGCCAAGAGAACCCAATATCTCATCTCTTACCAGACTTTCTCGGTCATAAATTATGTTTTTAGGAGTTTACTTTGTTTGGATTTAATCCAGTTTTGGAAAACAAATTCATTTCTTATCTCTCCCACCTGCCAGTTGAATCCTTTTCTACTTCCTATCATCCTGTGGTATGAGCTTGGCCCTTTCGCTAATGGCTATTAGGGCCATTTTGATTTGGGTCCGCTTCTTGACGCTTTCCTCGCGCAAAACGGCCGACTGCTTGGTCAGTATCTTGACGCGAATATCGCTGAACTTCTCGGCCTCTGGCAGGGTCATCTCCAGATACACATCCTTGCCCACATTCACCAGAATGCGATCCATCTGGCGAACGCGGGCCTGCATGAACATATTGCCGCCGATGTCCACCTGCGTCTTGTAGCCCTCGGGCAGATGTGTGCTGAAGGTTTGGATCGTGTTCTTTAGCTGCATATACTCCATGATCTCCTCGTTGTACTGGTTCATCCAGTGTTCCAGCCGGCGGAGGTCCTCCTTGAGGACTTCGTTGATGAACTCCTCGATCTGGGCGATGCGCGCCTCGTTGGCCGCCTGCCTGTAAGTTTGACGTTTTTAGGTATTAAGAGGCTTATCTTGATGGTTCATTACTTACTCCGCCCTCTGTTGGGTCTCTTGGCTGTTTTTGGACTTGTTGTGCATTATTATATCTTTTGTTATTGTTTAATTAATTATTAAACCCGGTAAAAACGGTATAACTTTGGTTTGTTTACTTTTTAATTGTATGGTGGCCCATCGATAACATCGATGTTTTCATCGATGGTTCGTGACACAGGTTAACAGTGGGCTGTTAAACGCCATCAAGTGTACACTTTTAATAACAGCTGCTGTAAAGTAAGACCATTTCAGGGGAAGTTAAACTTTCTAGTATTTTCTGTAGCTTCCAGCCCTAACAGTAATTTTCAAGTAGCCGTTACAATTTAAATATATTTTTATATTCTTAAAATTGAGAAAATTATGCTTCATCTTAAAAACAATCAAGTTAATAATAACAAAAAACGAAATAATACTGAAAGAAAATAAAGCGTTATTTTACAAATAATAATAAAAATTTTGAAAAATAATAAAACTATCTGAATCTGAAAACGCAAACAATTTTTTTTTTAATTTGTACACAAATTTAAATGATCCCAAATACCTATCGATTGATGTACATATGTATGTACATACATCTTTAAAATAAACTTTCTTTAACTAATTCGTAGAATAAATATTTAGTTTTACCTTTACTTTAATGAATCCGTATACTTTTTTCCCCCTTTTTAATCTTTTAAAGTAGTGCAAGTTAAATCTGAAATCATTGTCACAAAATTTGTTTCTACATTTATTTGTTATTTATTTTTAGATTATCTTCCGAACCACATTCCCCAGCTCGTTACATCAGAAGAAAGCCCCTAAGTTGTGCCAAGTTCAGTTAATCCTACACATTGCAGATTTTCGCACTAATCCGTTGTGACTCCCAGGTCATCGCACATTTTATATAATCTCAAAGAAAACACAATAATAGCAATAAAAAAAAATACAACAAAAAGTGCAAAATAAAGTCAATTGTCTGAGCACGCAATTCCAAATTATAATTTTCACATCACTCTTCGAGTGCCTTATCTGCAAGTCCGAATTGAGTTGAAATCACACACCCCTCCCCGGCCCATGACTCATAAGCATTTTTAATGCCTTATTAGCCTTTGTATTTGAACTCTGAGTCTGGTGGCTATATGTTTCCTGTTCAATTTTTTCTTCGAACTTCCAGCAGGCTGTGGGGCTTCCGTAACGACTACTGAACTATCAGAGAGTAATACATTTGTTAATTTTCTTTTCATCCCCACACAAACGTTAACAACTTTCGTTAGAGGAAATTCTACATAAATAATACAATTATCTGTAAGGAACGTTATTTATTTTTAAGCTTCGAGTTCATTAAGTTATATTTAAAATATTCGCTCCTTTCAGGACTCAACATGAGCTTCACTTTGGTGCGGCAACATTTGCTACGTAGCCGGAGGGCTATGGCTCTGAGCCAAGGAGCTCCAGTGCGGAGCTACATGCCAGTGGCCGGACCACCACGCTTTCCAATGAGCACAGCCCAGCGGCTGATCCTTGGTGTCGGTCCGCTGATCGTAATGATGATCATTCCCTATTGGGCTCTCTTCAGCATACCCCGCTGGTCACGCATGCACCAGGGCCTGCCTCTCGAGGAGGAAGAGGAAGAAGAGGCTGCGCCGGAGCCCAAGGAAAACAAGGAGGACAAGGAGAACAAGGATAACAAGGAGACGAAATAGCAGACCCAATAGCCATCCGAACATATTCATTTAAACGGTGACTTCAGAGGGCCTTTTACTGGGGTCTCCACACTTGCCACAAGGATGGCAAACCACTCATTAAACTTTAAACAATTATCCTGTATACTTTTCAGTAGCAACAGCGTGGTATGAATTATGCCAGCGTCATATTATTAGAATGGCTAAATAAATCGATAAATTTGAATATTTCAAATATTTATTTTAAATTTATTTTCTGAATCCGTAATGTCTAATCTTTCCGAATGAAGAAATGGAACTAAGTGTGCATGGATCCGGTCGAAATAAGTCTGAAGCGCTAACTAACAGACAGAGGAATTTAGGAACTAATCAGCTGCTGAACCTGACTAAGTTTGTTTAAATAAATCAACTCAAAATACATTTAAAACCTCTTACTTTTCGGAACTTCAAGGTCTATCTCTAGATTAGCGCACATTACGCGAAATTATGATTGAAAAGCTCAATGTTCTCTTGTCAAGCCACTCAAATACTTTATAAGATCTGACCTTCTAAACAATATTTAAAATATGTGGCTAAGATCGTATAGAATAATCATTATTCCCAAGTTATTGTAACTATTTTTAAATAGCAATAATTTTGCATAAATATTCTTAGTGGTTATGATACTCTGGATAAAATGAGATTAGCTATACATTTTTATGTGGATTTTTTATTGAATTTTAAATGAAGCTCCAAAGATAGTAATGAGAAAAAAACCAATTTTCCTAACATAGATTGGTTCCATTAATTAAATTTAAAAAAGTCTATTAAAACACAATATTTTTAACTGAAAAGATACATTTAAATTGAGATAAATTCCACACATAAACAATAAAAGATTTATTATTTTTCTAAATTTATTCTATTTCCAGAGAATATAGCTACAAGTTAAGTAGCCATAGCTGCCATAAAAAAAGAATGTCAGGTCAAAAGCCCATTAGTTTTGGCCCAAGTTAATATTCCTTTTCACGCCTTAATCGAGGATTACGAGACATCGCTTCTTCAAAACCAAAAAGAATCGATTATATTGATGTTAAAATCGATTTTGCTTACAGCTCTATCCAGCACCTCTGCGGAGGATCATAAAATGCCTCCACACCTTAGGCATCATCCTCAGCGATGGTGAAAGTGCTGGCTGCTCAGCTAGGTGACTTGATTTACTTTGCAACCCCACAAATAGATCCGCTTTGATGTCTGGATACCAATTAAGGATGCGCTCCACCTCCGCCGCAAACAATATCCATCGCAACCATTGTCCACATCCAATTAGCGGGTCTCCAACACCTCTGATCCTGTTTGCAAAATCCTCTGTCTGCTGCGGCCACGAGACCATTTTCCACGGCTGCCTGCCACAAATCAAAAGGCTGGAAAACCAAAACAAATAGAAAAACAAAACGGCGAAATAACCGAAAAACAAAAACAAGCCGGAGGAAACCCAAAAAGCAAAGTGCCAACTTTCATTAAAAGTATTTTTGCGCTCATTGCCAATGCATTCAATTGTGGTCTCGGCGAGGACGGGTCCCATGCCTAGTTTAAGCCAGCGACTTGACTTTGACCACCTCCTGTTGTCTGTGGGCCTTGTATATCGCATCCAATCCTCATGATCTACAACACACCGTGACCTTCTTTGCCTTCGCTGCCCATGAGAAGCGTTGTGGGTGCACTGGAAATAACTAGGAAATTTTAAGAAGAAATATTCAAAGATGTCTGTTTACCTTAAAATTATTATTTAGTATACTTTAAGGATATTATTACATTATATTATTATTATCAAAATAATAATTTTATTGCCTAGTTTTGGCAACAAATGAGAGCTATTTAATGTGTAGAGAATTTTGAGAACATTTTTTTAAGCCTCTTTAAAAGGCCAAACATTTTTTTAAAATTACATTTTCCTGTAAAAGTATCTTAATTTTAAATTTAAAGATATCTTGTATAGCTTTGCATTTATTTTTGGCTTTCTTTTAAAGGTTTCTTTAATTTTCTCTATATTAAATTAATTTCTATTAAATTAAATTGTACCATAACACTTTAAATATTTTATTTATATTTAAAAAATATAAATTTAAGTTTCCGTGTAGAGAAAGACTTGCCACAAACTAAACTGAGAAAAGTAAAAAGAAAAAAATACAGAAACGACAAACATTCGCACACAAAATTTGAAAAAGTAAAAACCGTCGAAGGAAAGTGAATTTCTTTTTAAGCAAATCAACTTGCCACGCCCCTCCCTCCCCCCCTGAGACAAAAAATCCCCCACTTGGCGGCCCGGAGATTCACAGATCTTTTGGGTGAAATTTCATGTGCCATTAAACTGGTTCTGTCAGGCGCGCTGGACTGTCGATCGGCTGTGTTTTTGGCCTGGGATTCGGATCGGTTCGACGATTGGGCCTTTGGCATAGGTTCGGCCACAGCAGCAGCAGCAGCACTCCTTGCTTGCCACAAATTTTCTAAGAATTAAATTGGTATCGACGGGGATTTTACCCATTTATTTCGAAATTAAATCTTTATTTAGTAAATATTAAATTATTAGTAAATACTAAGATGGCCAGCAATTTATGAGTTTGGGATGAACATATATAATCCCAAAATAACAGAACGAGTAGAGGGAGCCGAGATAGCTACTGCGTGCCCACCTGGGGTTCAGTAAGTAAAAGGCTCTCTCTCAAATTGAGTTATTTTTACTCAAATTAAGTTTTCTTTTCACCTAATGTATAATTCCCTCTGTGTAGGGATGTCAGAAAGTATCGATATATTGACACTGTATCGATATTTGAAGTGAATGCCGATATACAAATGTGTGTACTATAATTCGATATTATGTTAGATAAATCGAACTTTGCTAAGCTTGGCTTAAGTTATAACTTTTCGAAAAAATATAACAAACTAATTACAAAAAAAAATATTGTTGGTAAACAAGAAAAGATAAATTAAATAATATTTCAGGAAAATTTGTCGATGATATTAAAAATATTTCAATGTCAAAAACGATATTTTTCGATATTCAAAATTTCGATATATCAAACTTTACGATATTTCCGATATGAAATTGAGTACAGGATGAATATATACTAACAGAAATACATAAGGGGAAGAGCCGCAGGATCTGAAAGTGCCCCTGCAAGCCCATCTATGGTTCAGTTTATTTCATCATTAGAGAAAGCTAAAATTCATAAAAATTATATTAACTGGTACCAAAAAAAAGTAATAAAAATAAATTAAGGATTAATCATACCCCCCTGGGCTGTGCCATCACAGGGTGTCGTGTGCCTGTGCAGCGTGTAAATGAGGCATGAGCTCCTGCGCTGACTCTGACCCTTCCCTTTTTGCATCGCCCACATGCCCCAGCGAACAACACCGCGGCCATAAACATGCTTAATTTCCATTTGTGGCAGCTTTGGGCTGCAAAGGAAGCTGCCTTCGCTGCCTTCGCTGCGGCGACTTCACGTGGGCGTTGCAAGATCGACTTTTTTTGGTGGGAGGGGAAGCAGCCCAGGCGCACTTGCCGCACTTGCCACACGCTGCGTTGCGTCAGTTTAGTGTGTCAGAAGCCGCCAGAAGAAGAAAGTTGCTCCGGGTACAAGCCCCATTGATCCGGTTTAGTGGAGTCGCTACAGGTTCGTTGTTCCTTCGAAAGGCGATCGCTTTTTTTTTGTTTTGTGTCTTCAGCGTTTTCCTCTTTATTTTGTGTGATTTTTGTTGTTTTTGTTTTTCTTACTTTCTGCCGCCACGAAAAATCGTCGTCCACTTTCGGTCGCAATTAATTATGCGGCGGGCAGCTGAAAATGAAAGTGCGCCCAGGTTGCAAGTCCAGATCTTGGGTTCTCACTCTCTCTTTCTCCGGCTGCGACTCCTGCACCTTCTCCCATGTCCGTCTCCAAAGTTGTGTGGTCGCTTTTTTTTCCTTAATCGATGCATTTTTTCATCATTAGACACCAGGGGAGACTTTATTTCTGGACACAGGGAGAAGCAGAGCAGGAGCCTTACCTTTTTTTGTGGGACTGTATTAGGCTTAAATTTAATTTCAATTTATATTCATTTTATTAATTTTTTCTATTAATTGAAACATTGTCTTAATTTATTGTTTCTTCCAACCAGAAGACACTCAAGTATAGATTACAAGAAAGAATGGTGTTCAGGTAAATCTTAAAAATAAATCCTTACCTTATTTATCTAAGAGTTTTACTTATAAATTTCCAAAACTTATATTTTCAATATCTTGCTTTTGATCCCTGATCTCCCTGCATTGAATAATATTTATAAAATAAGCAATTATCTCTCATATTAAAGTCTAATTTAAATTAAATAAAAATAAAGGTAGAAGAATCCAAATCCTTATGATATTTTTTCCCGTGTTCCTTGATAAGTGAGAACATTCTGTGCCGAGATCTTCATTATCATCAAACAAGAACGCCGGTCTCCAGCTTCCCCAACTCCCATGTCCCAGCCGCCGATTTCTGCCCATCGAGAGATGTCGTTGGCATCGTCCGTCGGCCCATAAAGAGTTGGCTTTATGCCGCCCGACGGAACTCGCAGGTGGTCACTTAGTTTATGGCCGGGCAACCGCAAGATCGCCAACCGATCCGCGCTGATTTGTTGTCGCCATTCCCGCGCCGAAGATTGGTGGCTAAAGTGTTCTCCGAATGATGCCGCAAAAATATTAACCAGAGGGGAAGGGCACAGTCCTGGAACTGAGAGAGCAGCCTCGATAACTCAGGCAGATTCAATATCAAGGAAGTTGTTATTGTAGAGAGATATGGATCAAATAAATAATTATTAAACATATTTAATAAA
The DNA here is from genome assembly GCA_018874675.1 of Drosophila baimaii. Lineage (NCBI taxonomy): Eukaryota > Metazoa > Arthropoda > Insecta > Diptera > Drosophilidae > Drosophila > Drosophila baimaii. The sequence goes on along the minus strand of JAEIIU010045429.1, from coordinate 6,959 downwards.
TTATAGTAGGGGAATATAATAAGGATAAATTAAAACATTTGTAATTATCACTTTAAAAAGTTACATTTATATCTTAACCCTAAAATAACAAGTAATGACTTTATTTTATTTTATTTTAAGATATCACATTTATAACTAAGATTTATTGATGTTTTCTTGTGTTCTTTTTCAGTCTTTTATAACCTATAGAATGTTCGAAAATAGCGATATATGGAAACTGACGCAAAAGCCTATATATAAATGAATAGTTTAACATTGCGATATATGCGCGATAAATCGATATTCTGTTTGATATATCGAAGTGTGCCAAAGAAGAGCCTGAGCCATAGTTTAACCCATCATTGTTAGAAATATATGAAAAGTTCATAAAAAAAGTTAGTTTTAAATGTTGTAAGTAAAGTCGGTAAAATATACTAAATAAATTAAATTACATTTTGGTATATTTCTTCGATATTACCGATAATATCGATATTTTATAATTAAAGGCGGTATTTGTCGATACTTTAAATTTTGATATAACAAAGCACAATATTTTTAATATAATACTTATTTTTTAAATATATCATATCGGTTTTTCCCTGTCGATACAAATCCCTACATTATTATAAACATTTGGTAAATATTTGGAACCTTTTCTTATTTCTACATCAAATGATTATGATCTTAATTTCTCTATTTAATATAACATCTGTCTGAAAGAAGAATATCTTTTATTCTCAATTTAATAGAAAATATATCGGAAAGAATAGTTGTGTTTAAAGGTATCTTAGAAATTCGTACACCTTTTTCTCAGAAATATTCAAATCCTCAACTTTCCATTCCGATTTCCACCATCCCGATTGAATCATCACATTGAGAGCCAATAGATTTTATTACCCCAATTATGTCCACCCACGATGACTGACCATTTGCAGCTCTCCGATCCAGATCCAGAAGAAAGGCAAACCTTCAGTGTCTAACTCAAATTTATCGGGTCTGTCAACATGCCAGCCCCGCGGGGCTACCGATCATCGATTTTGTTCCCATGAAAAGCCCATTTCGGTTGCGGGCCAATAAAACTTAAGCGCCATCCAATAAAAGTTGTAGACAATTCTGTACAATAAATAAGAGAGGAAAAGCCCACACAAAATGGCAATCGATCGACGACGACGGAGGCGGCGACACGATCAGCGGTTTTATTTGATCTATATGGGGGGGAGTGAGACTTGCAGACTGGTGACCCCGTCAGCCAAAAAACCAAAACAAAATGAAAACAATGCGATATGGAAAAACTGTGGCATGTTTTCCCAACATCAAGTTGCCTCCGAGTTGGAGCTCATAATCGTTTAGGACGAGGCAGACAGCGGGTCTCAGTGGAAATAACTCTAGACACAAATTATATTAATGGGCTTTTGTTTGTGCTCCTGCTTGTGGGGGGGATGGGGGCGGATCGGGGCAGGATCGGTGGAGGAGGGCCTGGCTGGCATTATTTGTCTCTGCACGAATCACGTTTTAGAAATTGCATTGCACATAGAAGGCAGCCGAAATGATCAACGAAAAATGTACTAAATGTGCCCCAGTCACAGCGAGAATGGGGCACTGTAAAAACAGAATAAAATTAGAAATAAATTAATAAATATTAAACTAAGAATGTCAAAAAATGAACAAACAATTTAAGAAAACTTCCTGATCGAACTTTTTCTTATTCAAAATTTCTTTATAATTTTACCTTAATTTTTGGGATATTACTTCCCTCTTTTCCCTGTGCACCCTAACTCCCAGTTAGGCTCTAGAGCTAGAGTAGACAATCTCTTTGGCTGTCGGGCGTTTTTGCGCAAGTTCTGGGATGTGAGGAGCTTTCGGGCCAGCGGGCCTTAAGTGCCACTTAGCTTTAATATGGTTGCCCTACCGTTTAAATGGGCCTCTTGGCTTGCAGGCAAATAGCAGAGTTACCTGAAATAATTGCATGAACACAAATTGGAGCGGCGTAGGAATCGTTCTGCGACTTCTGCCATTTCGGTGATTACACGGCATCTTCCGCCAATGATTCCGCTTTCTCCAAAATCAAATGATCGGCGGAGGAGCTCCTCTCTCCTCTGTAGCTGGTCTCTTGTCACGTCTACTTGAGCACGATCCCCAGCGATTCTTCCGCCGCCCCGATTATACATATGTGTTCTCCAATACTATAAGCCCCCGAAGAATGTCTTATAGCCGGCGAAAATAATGCGTATTGTGTGATCATTGAAGTTGGGGGAGCTCCATAAAGAAAATAGAAAATATTACTTACTTCCAGTGGGGAGTTAGAGAAAGAGAGACAGAGAGGGAGAGAGACATTCTTATTGTCGCCCCGCGTTTTCTGGGTTAGCTGGGGCCTGGTATTTGGCACTTGGGTCAATGTGCCACATGTGGCACAACCTACGAATGCGATGAGTAATGGGTGTCAAGAGGCTGGAGGTTCCCAGCCACAGGTGTCAATTACAGGCTAATAAGCGGGGTGGCATTATAACACTGAACTAAACTGGGTTATAAATTAGTATTAAGATTTATATTTATTTTTTTGTAAAGTTTATTGCGGATTTTAATTCGAAAAACAATTTTATCTTTTTTCTTTTAAGAAATAATGAGGCCATATTTCTTGATAATAAAATAGGATTTTACATTTTCACATTTAAAAATATCTAATTGGTATTTTAAATATTTTCTTTTAAAACTATCCAATTGGTATATTAAGTTCTCTCTTGTAAAAATATCGAATAGTGTTGTTTTAAGTCTAATAAGAATATAGTAGCTTTTTCGGCTCATTAGACGCCAGTCAGCTTTGAAAAAATAACCTCAGACAGTTTCTTAGCAAACAGAGAATACAAAAACAAAACGTACACATCGTTTGGGACATATAACACTGAGTTGTACAGACGCTTTCGATTTTTATTTAGCTTATCTGGCTTATTTAGTCTTTTAAAAACGGGGTTTCTTGTTATTTAATGTTTAAGCCAAGAGGGAATACGAAAACAAAATCTACACATCGTCTGGGACATATAACACTCGGTAGCACAGGATCTTAAAATTTTTTTTGTACTTTTGCTGGCATATTTTATCTTTAAGGACGGGGTTTCATGTCATTTTTTGTTAGCAGGCTCCTATCTCTAAGTTTGGTGACCAACCATGATCATAAATTAGTTTTCTATACCTTAGAGTTGATCTATTTTATAGATATGGTTGAAATTATAATAAAGTCTCCTAATAAATATATTTTTTCCGCATAAGATAATTCTTTCTGTGCAGATAACCCCAAAGTACTAACCCAGAACTGATAGAAAGTAAGCCAAATTACTGGATTTACATTTGCAAATTAGCCGGGGATGCCATGCAACAATTAAGAAAATATATTCTAGACTTTCTCAGGCCTCCCGTGAATATCCCATTAAATCGTGCACAAAAATTCTCACACTCGAAAATAAAAGATCGTAATGAAGACATGAAAAAATTGATTACCCGAGAAGGAACACGTACGATAATCATAACTCTGGGCACCCTTTTCACACTTTTTTCCCCCCTTCTGTGCTTTTTTTTGTATTCTTTATTCTTGAGCCCAACTGCAGTGCTGCAAAGGCCTAATTGCATCACGTTTTTAGAGCGGCCAACAAAGGCCGACAGAATATTACACAATTGTGAAATGGCCAGGAGACAGAGTTGAGTCGAGGAAAAGCAGTGCCATTAGTTGCCATGATTTCCACACGTGAGTCCGAGATCCACGCCCTGAGCACCGACTGACTCTCGGTTTCCGACTCTTTGAATCTGTGTGTTTGATTTTTTTGTGTTGTATCTGCGGCTTTGTTTGGATCCGTATCTGACGGGTTGACGGAACGCCTGACTGGCAGCTTTTTTGTCCATTTTTCCTTAATGAACGCCAAGACTTTGACTGTGACAATAATAACAATTTCCGAACATATCAAAAGATAGCTGAGATTTCATTTCCCTCGCCTAGATGGAAACGGGTTCTGGAAGGAAAATTAAATACTTTATGTTGTGTGGAAGTTATAACTTATAACTCTTACTATAGTAAGTTAAACGATTAATAAAGGAACTAAGCAGAGCTGTGAAAGTTATAAATGCCATCACATTTTATATGGCTTGCAGTTTTTCTGAAATACAATTTTATATTATGATATAAATACTGATATCTTTATCTATATCAATAAATACATGCAAATGATAAATGTTTAATATATTTGAAAAAATAAAGACAACAATTTAAATTATGTTTTAGATTTATTTGCAGAATATTTACGTTTATACTTGAAGTCTGAAATATAGAAAATATTCTTCTCTTATTTGTTTTGGTATAACTTACATTGTTTTATCCTTCCTAATGTATTTTTTATTGTTTCGACAAATGTTCACCTTAATATTTACCTATGTAAATCCAATAATATTTCAAGTAATTTTTCTAAAGTCAACCAAAGATTTGCGTGTACTTAGGAACCCTTTTTAATCTACTAATTTCTCCGGTAAAGCCCCCTAATTTAAAGCCCCCTACTTAGCTGGGGTCTGGCCTCATTTGAAGTGCAACTGTTTCGGCAATTTACCTGCCGACTGGCGGATTTATGCAACTTCTTGGCAAAAGTGTCAGGCGCATCGAAGCGTTGCATCCTCCGGCAGTTGCAGCAACATGTGGCAACAACAGCATAGTCACAGCACGCAATTTGCAGCAGCCAAATTTGGCTAAAAAGAGCGACTGCGACTTGCCCGCGTTTGACACACATTTCCCAACTCCCTTTTCGTTGGGCCCCTACTAAATGCCGGCATTTAGCCCCCGAAAAACGGATGCACATTTCCGGTGCTACTCGCATTTCGTGACAAAGCAATGCCGCAGCAAGCCAGCAGACTCAGAATCCACGCCCACCACACTGACCAAGTCAGCCGAAGCTATAAATCTATGTGTTTATACACGAGTATAATAGTATGTAGCTGCAGCCGCGTCCGAATCCGGGGAGCTAAGTCCAGCTTGGAGCCCGAGCTTGGAGCTGGGCCAAGTGCCGCCCGCGCGACAAACGTAATTGACCAAAAATGCAACGCTTGGTTGAACCCTCCCAATAGAACAGTCAACGAGCAGGGAATTGGGATGATTTGGAAAAGGGTTCGACTATGGAATCTCCTGTAAAATGTAATATAAATTATTATAATTAATGTTAATTGATTATATTTTTCTAGTTGAAGCGTTAAGCAAACTTGAGTTGATCGGCCTAATTATTTATAGACACCACTATATGTTTAATCGAGCACACAGATAATTTGTAAGCGAGACATCTTCGGACAGCTGTTTCGACCACAACCAATGGTCTCTTCAGCGAAGTTCTGCTTACGGAATTATTATTATTATTAGTATTAGTAGAAATAATATAAAATAAATATAACAATAAATAATAATCTTAGGATCCATCGGCAAACGAATCCTTAAAAACAGTGTGATTCAGGTAATATATTAACTTTTAGAATTGCATTTTGTGTGAGTTAAAAATAATACAAAGAAAGATAGATATGAAAAAGAAAATAACTTGAATTTTATTTTAATATTGCATAGTAGGTATAGGTCGTAAGAATAAACTAACAAATATATATTCAACTGTACAAAATATATATTTATTTAATATTAAGAGGTTCATAGTTCTAAGTATAATGGATGTACCTACACTAGTCGGCATAATTATTTTGACGAAACCTCTTATTGACTATTGAACTCACCGTTACTTGAAATCGTCAACTAACGGTGCGAAAATGAAGCGCAAAACAAAGAATATATTTTTAGCTATGTGTATGCCAAATTTTATATCGTTTACCTTTTGCATTCTCTTTGTGCTGATAAGAATGCATTCAGACAACGGATTTTTGCGTGGCACAAGTATTTTGACAACATCTTTATGGAAATATTTTCACACGTTTGAGCACGCGAATACCAAACAACTTTTGTGCTTAACTTAGATCGATATTAAGCGTTGTTATTAAATAAGAAAGTTATTAAGAATTAGTGAATAACATGGGTAAAACGGCTGAGCTAAGTTTAGTTACCAGATCTTCAATGGTAGCTAAGTTTAACGCTGGAATAGCAGTCAAAGACATTGCCAAGGAGTTCAATGTGTCGCGTCAAACTGTGCACTACCAAATTAAAAAGTTTAAAAAGCATAATGACCTGTGTAATTTAAAAAGATCGGGTGCTAAGCGCAAAACAGCGCCCAGTGAAGACCGTGTCCTTGTACGCGAATTTAAAAAAAATGTTTTTCTGAAGCCTCAATCTGCTGCAGATCAATTTAATTTGACAGCCAAGACTCCAATTAGTGAGCGCACAGTCCGTCGACGTTTAAAGGAATGTGATTTTAAGACTTATAAAGCCAAGGACGTTCCATTTATAACAAAAGCAAACAAGCTAAAAAGAGTGGCTTTCGCAAAAAAACATCTCCATAAGCCAATGGAGTTCTGGAGAAACGTTTTATGGACAGATGAAAGCTCCTTTGAGTATAATTCATCAAAAAATAAATTTTTTGTAAGATTGCCAATGGTACAAAGGCAAAAAAGGCGGCCCGTTTGCCAAAAAGTAAGCCATGGTGGAGGTTCTGTAATGTTCTGGGGATGTGTGGCGTATAATGGACTGGGTGACTTCGTTCCTGTATCCGGCTCAATGAACCAAGGACAATATTTGTCGGTTCTAAATGATAATGCCTTTACTTCTGGGGACAGGCTAATTGGACAATCCTTTATCCTGCAACAGGATAACGCCCCATGCCACAAAGCCAAGATGATTACTACATTTTTAAATGATGTTGGTGTTACTACTTTGGACTGGCCACCTCAAAGTCCAGATCTATATATAATTGAAAACGTCTGGTCTCTTATAAAACGCAAGAGAACAGTATCGTTAAATAAAACCAGAGAGGAGACCATTTCTGAGATCACTTCCCTTTGGGAAGAGATATCTCCAGAGATCA